>QUSE01000014.1:1223344-1391520 GCA_006508115.1 Apiospora malaysiana
CCCCCCCCCCCCCCCCCCCCCCCCCCCCCCCCCCCCCCCCCCCCCCCCCCCCCCCCCCCCCCCCCCCCCCCCCCCCCCCCCCCCCCCCCCCCCCCCCCCCCCCCCCCCCCCCCCCCCCCCCCCCCCCCCCCCCCCCCCCCCCCCCCCATCTTTCCTAGATTGAGGTCAGGTGTCGCAGCGTTGAACCAATCAGACCTCTCCACCTTACTCCATCTTCTCCTATCAGAACGGGATGATTCTTTTACCTCCAAGCCCAGCAGCCCAGAGCTCGACTTCCTTCCTCCCCCCACCCCCCACTTTACAAGCGAATCATCACCATGGACCTTGGAGGCGGCGCACCGGCATGTTTCCTGTCCCCTTGAACCCCTTCTTCTCTTGTCTCTCATCGCTTCATACACTCTCATACACTTTGGTTGCCGCGTTCATCGTACTCTTTCCTTGTCATGATCATCATTACCCACATTCCTCATAGACCGACACGCACCGACAGGGAACTTGTTGTCACCTACAACGCATGCGGGGTTGGACGTCAGTCGACTTGGCTCTGCGGGTTTTTTTCTTTACTGTTACCTTTTCCGTCAACTCACAGGGCTGGAAGGGATCCCTGTTCATGATCCGCCATGGGCCCGCAATGATTGGCTGTCAGGGCTCTACTCTGGCTGCTTGCAGCTCGTTTCAACAACTTGGCGTATGCACAATCTGGGTCGTCAACATCGGAAGCGCGCCGCAGCCTGCATACATGATGCGCTGCAGTCAGGTTTAGCTACCAATCCTGTGGTCGGCGATGGGGCTCGCTGTCTCTCGGATCTGGTGCTTCCATTGTGCCGTCTGAGCTGGCGGCGACTGCGTCTGGTTTCGAATAATAGCTCCCCGGTAATAAGGAACGGAGATCCACAGAAGCAATCTTGAAACGAGACTTGGTTCACAGCGACAATTGGGTGAAGCTTCAGCTTTTGGTTACGACTGCGCATCCCATACACAGCAACCTATGGGACGGCCTGCGTTGACCGAAGCGATGCTCGATCATGAGGTCCTTTACCCCAAAAGATAACAGGCGCAATCAGGTGTTCGTATTTGAGGAATCTTCATGCAGTCAATCCCATCTACCAACCCTCACGCTCACACACACACACACACACACACACGATTACAAGCACGCATACATACACACACCACCCCGTCCAGCCATGCGAGATAGCGAGGGAGTCATACTTTTGACTCCGACGCCGTGCTCTCATCGCCACCTGCTCACAAACGGAGGAGATGCTGTCATCTGCCCATGCCGTCATTCAGCCCACATGGGTTGGGTCGCATACATCTCACGGGACTTTTCTTTGCCTTTACACACCTCTCCATCTCTTGCATCATTCTGCATGTATCTCTTTTGTCTTCCTTGTTTCGGTTATGGTACATTCGGGATAGACTTGGGTCACGGCAATGGGGGCGCCGTACCGCCTTGTCGGACGGTCGGCGGGGCGACAATCTGGGGGACTGTGCTTTATCGTTTGTTTACATTGTTTATTGATTGAGACTCTCCTTACAACCTCACTCTCATTTTCCTATTGTCTCTTCGGGGCTACAAATTGTGGGAGATCTAATGTACTGTATCTGATGGACATGGCATCGCGTGTTTGGGGTTTTTCCATCTCCTTTTACTCTCTCTGGGGCACTCACCGTCGGGTGAGGTACCTGCATATGAGCAGGGGAGTGCGAGACGCAGCTTGGTATGCGCAAAGTGGAAACGCGTCAGAACGCGGTCATAGTTAGCATTATACCCTCTACCCTGCCTTAGCTGCTGCTGCTTCTTACCACGTCTTTGGGGACCCGAAAAAGTTTATTTTGGTTGCATTCTTCGGCTTAGAATACTAGAAATGGGGACAGAGACAGGACGGATAGGACATACACCATGCACTTTGGGTGGAGTTTTGGCAGGTGTCAGTTCTCAGTTTTATGTTTGGGCGTTCATTCAACCCCCGTTATAGGAAACGGCGTGTATTATTGGAAGGAATATGTATCTTTCAGCTTAATTATAATCCAATCAGATCATCATTATCAAATCACTGAGTTGTCATTGCCTCTCTCTCGTTACAGCGTAATACTCTCGTGTGTAACTGCCTTAAAGGGCATGCATCCCGTTGCCCTTCATTTCGTGCCAGGAGTATCCTTGAAGAGATGCCAACGTCCTGGACGACGATAGGTAGAAAGAGCAGACTCAGGCCTCTTTTTATGGCCGACCGGCTCTCGATAGAACAGCCAGAACCAGCATCTTCGGGTTGAGGGAAAGGGAAAACAGGGGGAAGGGCGGAGGCTATATAAGCAAGGCTGATATAGGCCCCCTTGTCTCAATTTAGCTCCCGCTCGTTACTGCTGCCCTCGGACCACCTCAGCCGAAATAACCTTTGCGAAACCACCGAGTTTAGTCATCGAGAAGGGCCCGAACGCGAAACATAATAACGCAACGCGCCACGATCGATCCATTTACAAGAGGCCGGATGCCCTGGCCGGTTCACCCCGACGCGTCTGTTTCAACTCCCTCTTCTGTGCGAAATTCTCGAGACATAACGGGCGGCTTCTCTGACGTACAAGTACGTGTGTACCGGCAAAGGTAGGTAGGTGTCTTTGGACTCACGATGCATTGAGCAGCTAATTTCGTACCCATCACCAACCGCCATGTCTTGCTTGACGACGGAGCCGTTTGTTGAGACTTGACAGTAGATACGTAGTACTTATCTGCCCGTGATGGCTGGATGGGATCAAGTACACGCAGTCTAAGACCCCATCGTCCCTGGCGAGACTGATGACTTGGACCTTATGACATCTTGATGTATCCATAGGTCCCCTGAGAGCTCCAACGCGGTAAAGTGAGATACTTCCCCATCAGCTAAGGTAAGGGGCTGGAGAACACGCTTGCCGCTGCCTCTTCTGTCAGTCGATCACGGAATGGACGCGTCGTCCCGTGAGTCTGAATGGGAGATTCTGGCACGGCTGGGGTGCTCATTAGTCAACCATTCCTGCGCCTTCTACGCCGGCAAAAAAGACACGCACACGGTGGTATCCAGAAACAGTCTCCACCTTGTACAGCTCACCCATCTTGGATTGCACTCTTACGTTTTAGATCTAAAGTCTGACTTCGAAGCTGCAGGCCAGACCGATCGACGTGTCAAAAAGGGGGGTCGGGCCAGTTCCCCTACCGGGTAAGTAATAGACACGGGACGAATGGAAAAGGCCGGTAGACGAACATCGTCGTATCCTACTGCCGACAGGAAGAGAGATAGAGTTTGGCTTCAATGGTTCTCCAGGTAACAGATGAGCAGGAACAAAGTCTACTTCTGCTGAAATGAGTCAGCCGAGGCTGGCTGACACTGTCATTCACTCTTCCCATTGGGGGTGAAGCAAAGTGTAGCCTGCTGGTTGTTTCTCAAACCATGCTGTGGTGTCTTGACTCAGACGAAAGGGCGTCGTGACAAGATCATTCTAGCTACTGAGAACAGGTCGTGCCAACCCGCCCTTTTTTCTTTTGATCATATTCCCCACGACACTTCAGTAGCTTCATCCTGAGCCGAAACTGGTTATCCCCGGCAAGACCTGTTGCCACGGCTGATGTTGTGCCCAAGACGCACCGTCGATCACTACATCTTTGTATTACCTTAGACGCAACCGAGATTGGGGCATTATGCATTTTTCTTGTCTGCGTGTCTTTGCCTTCCCCCCGATTCGTACGCCTCTACTCCTGGTGATGGCATCATACTCGCAGCAACACCCACATGGACCTTGGGAACGGCATGGGCGGGTGACGATGCCGCCAGACCTCCATCACATCGCGATCCTTCCTCCCTGGCCTTGCTTGCATGCATTGCTAGAATCGGCGACCTGCGACATATTTTTCGTTCTTCTCGCTTCTTCGCTTTTTGCACTTCCTCCACGAATCGAGGTTGGCATGTCTCTCACTCATTCCCCTCTCCGTCATGCATCCAGTACTCTACGCTGTGAATGGACATACCCCCTTGAATCTAGAGCTTAAGATC
Organism: Apiospora malaysiana; assembly: GCA_006508115.1. NCBI lineage: Eukaryota > Fungi > Ascomycota > Sordariomycetes > Amphisphaeriales > Apiosporaceae > Apiospora > Apiospora malaysiana. The sequence goes on from QUSE01000014.1 coordinate 1,227,370, forward strand.
GACACTAAAGCCTCCCCACGCCCCCTGATGTCGTACTCGATGGTAGGGCGGGTGTATCCGACGACGAGAGAACTCCTCAACAAATTGCGAGACAGTCCCATTCTGCAACGACGGGGTTCAACAGGACTGCACAACGTGGGAATCAGCTGATTGATACATAGCCAGAGAAGGGAGAGAAACTAACTAACTAATTACTTACCTACAGCAGACTTCGGTTCCCTTGCCACGCGACATTCCCTCCAACCCCTGAAGGATGCATTTTGTGCGCATGCGGCCAGTTCTGGTGACCCCCAAAGCAGGCAAACTCCTTCCTTCCTTCCTTCGTTTTTTCTTTTCTTTTTCGGCCATCGTTCCCAACCTTGCCTTGCGTGCATAATGTGTCCATCTCGCTTGCTGTCCATCATCTGCAACCGGCAGCCAGCCAGCCAGCCCTCCCCTCCCCTTTCCTTGCTGCCGAGTGAGTGTGGCGTTACCCTCTCCATCCAGCCGACGACATACCCGCGATTAACGAACTGTCCGTCTCTTCACAGTCAGTCAGTAGTAATAATCCCTCACTCACATACGCACTCGTTTCTCTCTGTCAGCCCATGGCGCCGCCGCCGCTGCATGTCTTATTAGTGGGACGGCTTGCGTTGAACAACGCAGAAAGGCAAATCAAATCAGAGGATGCATTCGCGGCACGCGACTATGTCCGATGAGACGACTACTTTCACTTCCTTTACGCTCCCTTGCTCTTCCCGTAATCTTCCGGATCGTCACCCGCGGTTATCCTGCCTCCCTCCAACCCCAGCCCTCTCCCTTTTGATATGCCTCCCATGTACGTATGTATGACAGTGGCGTGCGGTTAGAAAGGAAGTGAAATTTGATCATGATCATGTCCAGAAGCACATGGGTAGGTACTTTGAGGGATAAAGGAATAAGCGGCTTGTCGTCCTATGTACCTTGCCTGGCGGTTAGTGAATCGGTACTTTGATCTACTTTGACACCTCTCCTGGGAAACACACCGTTGTTACCAGGTCACGTAGACTCGTCGACAGAAAAAGGGGGCGGTGATGGACGGAGAGAGTATGGCTTGTTGTGTCTTTGCGCCTTATGAAGACTGGACTGGAGGTCGTATTGACTAGGTAAACAGTATGGGTCTAGGTTTGTGCTGCATCCTGAAGTGTGACCGACTGCTATGAAGAACTGCCAAACAAGCTGCGATAGCGATGAGCTTCATGCCTCGACCTACACTACTGGTTGCGTATATTGTATCACAAACAAGCTGCCATGGATGTCAGGTAAGTTCTGATAGATGGAGAGGGCGGCTTTATACTTACACTCTCGTTATATGCGGGCTATGTGGTAAGCGGGCTCTCATTCCAATGTTGTAGATGTAGTCTGATCAAGTCGTAGTCTCAAACCTCTAAAGCGTAAAGTGACTGAACTGGCATCCTGGAAACAGGCTGGGAGGCTCACTGCAAAATGACGGTGTTTGAAGACACCATGGTCTTTCGCACTGACTACTTGATATCACACAATGATTGACCTGAGGAATATCATGTCCTTTTCATCACGGCATTTATGTTGGGAGGGATCCAGAATGCGTGTAGCTAAATCCAATACCAGGAATTACAACTGGCCAATAGCCCGTAAACATTCTTAGTACAGCAGTTGTCGACGGGACTGTGCCCATCTCATGGTAATCGCAAATCTCGAAGTCAATGCCAGTTCATAGAGTTCCTTCACACAAAGCCTTGAAGCGATTGGTTCTCAGGGCCATTACACATACTTGTTCCACCAGCCGATACGAGAAAGGTGCTTCTAGAGGTGACCATTACTTAGAGGGGTGTCTTTTCTTGAAATCACGCGCGTCCAATCAAAAGCCAGTATCGCGATGGTGAGCTGTTCCATCCGCCCTTGAAGCCCCTGGATCAGGGGCGTTTGTGTTTGCAACCAAATCCAGGACATGAGTCCGTTATTATCAGAGATATGCTGATGGCAAGTGCAATCGCATTCTCTGGATTTGTTAGAGTATGGGATCCAAGCATGAATTTTTCTTGTTTGAATGAGCCCCTAAGCGATGCAAAATCGCATTTCAGTGTCACGGTGGTGACCGGCGTTCTAACGAACCAATCGAAGCCCCCCGTCCCCAATCGGGCGCAAGAATGATGTTGCCAAATCAGGGTCTTGACCATCTACTAGAGCTTATCACCAACCCTTATATTCAGAGGGTTTCATTAGATATCAGTTGGTTCATCAATAGACGTTTACTAAAACGTTGAAACTACGATGTTGACTATTATCGCCTCACGGCATTGATTGATGAACTTCATGAGTCTATGCACCTGTAACGGAGATATCAGGTTATCTGTCAGCGAGTCATCCAGAGAAGGTTTAGCAGAGACAGAGTCACATCCGGTCAGATAACCGTTAGCTCCCGCTTCATGATACTACGCCGTGATTACAACGAGCCAACTGGTAATAGAGACGAGCATATGTCGCGTTAGTGAAAGTAGAACAATCCAAATATATGATGTCATCAATACCTTTGATATCAGCTCCCTTGCTGAAACTGATTCTAGTCTTGCTAAGGAGAAGTGTGTGAAGCTATCCGCCTTCCTTGGCGGTCATAGTCTGAACACTGACATGGTGGTCAGCCCTATCATTAGTGAAGTTACCCCCAAAGAGCAGCTGCCTACCCCTTAGTAAGCCCTAGCATCACACCTTCTGCAATGAGAATTGAGTGCTTGATACCATGAAGCTATGCTCGAGGGCAACGAAAGACTCCCGTGCTACATCCCCATGGCGACATCCCTTGTGATATGCAATTATTTCCCCAAAGAGCTCCTACAATCAATTGGTCTAAGTGACATCGCCCCATGTGCCATATTCCAATACGATGGGTAGCAGCGATGTCACAGGGATGAACGTGACCAGCAAAGGCGCCCACATGGTGGTCAGCCAAGAGTTCTTATAGCTACTAAATCGCAGAAGATAGCGTAAATCATCCTTCTGGGGACATGCTTAAGTCGCTCAGGGGTAAGGAGGGATTACTTGTTACCTTGCTGCCATCTCTTAGTCTAACCCCCTGATATTGACACCCCTGATATTCTCTACAACCTATCACATTACGTCCATGTTACCACATTCTCTCGCTGTATATCCTATTTTGACTCCGCATCCCGCGGCAAGTAGCGGCTTGACATAGCAAGCAACACCAGCCCCTATCCGGGAAACCCGACATCGCTAGTAAACACCCCATGAATGCGTTTGATGGTAGCACAAGTCCTGAGCCAGAAAACAAAAGTTTCATATGTCCCTGGCATCTGGTATGAATAATACCCCGGCGTCCGATCTTCAGATGCTTTGATAAGGAGGTAAAACAACCTTCATGGGCTGGGACTCAAGGAGAAACGTACGAAGTTAAGAAGGTTATCGAAGATTGCAAAATTTGCTCGATATATTTGCTGAGAACTAGAGCACATAGACACCAACGCTACGTAGGGTTTCGGAGAAACCCCTTAAAGCAGGTATAAATCCCTTGAGGTACACATTCCTTGGGTTTTGTAATTTCTTCTATTAATCACACGCACATATATGCGCGAACGCAAGTACTTCCACATTTGACTTGGCTTCGTGTCTTTCATCACCACCATCGTCAATACCACTTCACATCGACCCCTTCAGCCGGCACCATATCAGACATGCCGGCTAGAGTGGTGGCTGTGAAGAGGTATTAACGACTGGTGGCGTGGGAGAGGTGGAGCTAAGTCAGAGGTGGAAGTATGTGCCTTCGCGCATGTATACGTACGTGGTAGCCACGATACTCACTGTGCTTGCTGGGCATCTCATCTTCACCAATACTACGCGGCATCTGCCATGTCAACGCTAGAGCGGAGCTCTACACCTATAACATGTGTGGCCAACTAGAAGTGTTATCACCACCACAGCAACTTTCATAGCGCTGGTTGGTGCCGTAGGCGTGGATGCCACGTCAATACTTTAGTCGGCAGTCTCTTCGTGGGAACGAGCTACAAATCACGAGAAAGCTTTGGCATCGCCGGCCATGTCACTGGGGGCAACCCCAGGGACTGGGTGGCGAACACAATCCAATACGCTGCAACGTGGAACCGCCTTGGCATACTTCTGAGACTCAAAGTCACCGCCATCGAGAACATTCCCAACCTAGTGTGGGACGTGAAAGGTCTCAAGCCGATGGTCGCCCTGAAAGCTTCACTCTCTGGCTGGTGGAGGTGCTTGACGGACTAGAACTGCATTTAATCGAGGGTGGCTACTGGCGAGGTACCTGGTGAAAAAGCCACCCAAAGGTTCTATTACTGGAGAACACTCGGCCATACCGTCCAAGGATAGAGCAGGTGTGACTCCATCGCCGACATCATGACAGAACCCAACCTCTTTTTCTGTTGCAAACACCGTCTCTGGCACTTGCCGGCCAACAATGGAGTATTTTGACAACTAATCAGATGATGGGTCTATTCTTATTAGCTAAAATATTTCCGAAGACGCCACTCTCCAGACCCCGGTTGCCAGACGCTATTAGTATGGTAGACAGGGGGTCTACTATTGAGTATAAATCACTAGAGGATACCAAGCTTGCAGCAGCACCACACACCAGTGCGTATCATGAACACTAGCTGACTTGTTGTTCCCGGACGTTTCGTTGCACAAAACATGGCGGATATTGCTCTAGATCATAGCCACGCGCTCTTCCCCTGAGACTAGAACATTACCAATGCTTCCAGGCGCTTTCCAACAGGGCGCCGGGTCTTGTCCATCAACCCTATGATATCGCCAATGTTGCATGCGATACCCGAATCATCACGAGCCAGGTAGCCCTCTCAGGCGTCGTACGAGACTTGTACGAGAGGGTAAAACAAGACCAGGTTCTTTTTATCCGCGTTTGGCCGATCGAACAGAAGAGAAGAAGGCAAGCTGAGTGAGCTGTACACCGGCCTGTCTTACGCTTCCACAGCGAGCATATAAATAGCATGATCCTGCCCTACGCATCATTTGCGGTGCCCCAAAGAATCATTTGTCATTCCCAGTACCGACTTGACGAGGTGTCCACGCCGACGGCCTAGACGTTCCTCTTAGGTCGTTCTCTGTGGTTATTAGCTGCAGGCTGTCCTCTTACTGCTGTGCCGGCTGCATCAGCCAGACACCCGGCTCATGTAGCTGTCGTGCAAGTACTGTGGTCTAAATCATGCCCAGTTCAGTTCAACGAAAACCCAAATGCAATCCCTGGGGTCACCGTATTCTACAAACAAAGTGTCATTACTCCGAGTGCCGTTGCTTCGAGCCTTCTTGATCAGGGAGATGCAATCTATCGCCCAATTCGAACCTCTCTTCCAGTTCTTCAACATCAAGTGCAACTCTTTCTTTCAGGGGCTCACTTGCGATCTATCTGTATCTAGTTTGTTGTGTGCTTGTGATCATTTGGGAGATATGTGACTATCCGGTCCCGCACTTCGAGCAACGCTGATCATAGTCACATGGTCTCAAATTCTTGAATATGCTAGGTCCCAGCATGAATCAACGAGATGTTTTGGCAGTTGCTGTTTCATCTCTTTGCTATCATTGTCGAACTTGCTGGTGCTGTTGAAGTGTCATATCGATTGGACTTTGGTGGCAAGTGTCGACCGGGAAAGGCAGGACCTCGGCCAAGCTGGAGGACAATACTATCACTCGGCATGGCGGTGAAGCAGACCTGTCTGAGTGCTATGTATCCCTTCTTTCTCCATGTTGCTCTTTACATAAAAGGGATATGAGGACTAGTAATTCAAATTCATCATCATCATCATGGGGGCTTCGTATCGACACCCACGCATGTTTACACTTTTGAAGGACTTCCATCAAGCAACAGACAGGCAAAATTACCATCATGTGTTCATAGAATCTGCTTTGCAAGGTTGTTGTTGCATTATTTCGGCATCGTCTACGAATTGCCTAAATGGCCCAGCAACTGTGAGATTGAATTACCATGCACAAAGAGATCTAGGATATCACTTGACAACTGAGCGTGAAATGTCGACCATATGTCCGCGAAACCAGTATGTGCTGGCAATCTATAGACATCTATCTGGATTAGGTATTCCTTCTAGCGAATGATTACGAGGTTGATGTGTATTGATCTTAAGCTTAATTTCCTGTTTACTGATCTTAAGCTTAAAAATTCCTGTTTTTCCGAACCCGAATAGGTGTAAGTGATATGCAGGAACTGATTCTGCAGCACAAATCCACCTTGGCACCTCGCCCGGAATCCGTATAACAAAACCACTCGCGTGTGAGCCAGATCTGTTGATTAATTTTTTTCCCTCACGCCCGTAATCCGACCAAAATGGGGCTCTGATGCCGACTTCGGGCAAGGTCGAGAATGAAGTAGTAATGACTTGAGGCGCATAACGAAAGGCAGTGGAGCCAATGAACTCACAGGGGAGTCGCGCCCATTGGACTGCGGGGGAAACAGGCATGCTAGGTTAACTAAAAGCTTGGGGTTGGGGGGTCGTTATTCTGCCATTGCCATGCCCTACGCCGCAAACCACCCCACCATGAGCCTCAGGGATCGGCCTAGTTTGACAAGCAAGAGGAGTAAGGAGCGATGGAAGGGCGCGTGATGGGTGTTTCACATATGGATATAAAAGCAGGATATACCGAATGAACCCTGATGTCTACCAGTGCTTCCTGAGCTCAATTGCTTCATTTCCTCCCACCATCGCCCTCTAAGCCACCACCGCCTTATCATACCTATCGTACCTACATCTACAGACAGAGCTCCAAGAAGACCGCAACATAGCTTACAGTCACAATGGCCCCAGTCTCTTGTACAGTGCGCCATGCGTGGCGAGAAGGTATGCACCGTCAATTCACGAATTACCATGGCGTCATTGTATACTGACCGCAAGGAATCAGACGTACCTGCCATCTTGGAATTGATCCGCGAGCTGGCCGACTACGAGCACGAGCTCGACGCCGTCGAGGCAACGCCCGAGACCCTCCTAGCCACCATCGCCTTCGCCCCTGATGGCGTGACCTCGTCGTCAACGGCACCCAACACCGAGCCCACCTCTCCCTCCCGGCCGGCACGCTGCCTGCTCCTCTTGAACGAAGAGAACAAGCCCGTGGGCATGGCCCTGTACTTTTACAACTACAGCACGTGGCGGGCAAAGGCGGGCGTCTACCTCGAAGACCTGTACGTCCGCGAGACGGAGCGCAAGAAGGGCTACGGCAAGCGGCTGCTGGTCGAGCTGGCCAAGGAGGTGGTGGCCATGAACGGTGGCCGGCTCGACTGGTCCGTCCTCAAGTGGAACGAGCCCAGCATCCAGTTCTACAAGTCTATAGGCGCTACGCCTCAAGACGAATGGGTCGGCATGCGGGTGGAACGCGACGCCTTGACAAAGCTGGCGGGCATGCTGGACTAACAGCACGACTGGCTGCACGACTCGTCCGTTTTGGGGCTTCTTCAGGGTATATACAAAACACAAAGAGAGAGAACAGTTAGAAAGCATGCTTCAGCCATTTTTCTTGTGCACATCTGTGCCGCTTACAGGTGCGCCTTTTGTGTTTACGCCCGAGAAGAATTGCAGATCCGACCCAGACGCAGGCGATAGTTCTCGACGTGCCTGCCCGAACGTGACCTGTAATTTTCCCTTGGTGTTTTTCTCCAAGGTGGGGGTTGCCTCCCATACGCGGGCGTATACACTTCGCCGAAGCCTCCTAGGCGTGAAACTTTTCACTCCTATAGGTCTGCCTGGGCCTCGAGGATCTAAATCGGCAGTACCCGAAAGCGACTTGAACTTGCGGGAGCTGCCTCGTTCTACCACTCGTACGGGTTTTGTGACGTACGCGGCCCAGTTCCATTCACGGTCGGTATCTGTCTTGGAGTCCTGAGCCGCGACAGGCGTAGTGGCCATTATTCGTCTCGATGGTATGTCGAACATCTTGGTGTCGGCTTGCCCAAAGCTCAGGTCCTTGAGCAGGTCCCATTCGCCTTGCGGCACCGGAGGCATTATGTCGGTCAGAATCTTGACGTAGTGTTTCTGTAACTTTCGCTTCACGAGTTCAGGCTTGAAGGGACGGCCCCAGGCGTTCTCTTTGGGCAGGACCTTTGCGGGATCAATCGACTTTCGCATCTGTTTCGGCCAGTTGGTATTGGAACTCCGCACTTGGGCCTCCGCCACTGCCTTGATCTTGTCGACATCCCAGTTTTCTAGCCAGCCTGGAGAGGCAGGCTGTTGATAGGATCGATGTTTGTGCTTCGAATTGCCCGTTGCGGTCTTTGTTTTCTTATTGTTCGGTGGGTCGGGGCTGAAGAGGGAGTTCAGCTTGAGGGCATCGGAATCAACGGCGGGGTCTTTGGCCAAGGCGGAAGATGCCAATTGTCGTCTTCTTTTCCCTAGCCGGCCGGTGGCGAGGAAGCAGAGATGGAGCATGCGGTTGATGTGGCCTGAGTTGGCAGATTGTAGAAATCGTAGGGAACGGTGGGCTTCCTTGAGGCTGGGCCTGCGCTCGTCGCGGAACTTTGTTCGGATTCGCTCGGTCACCCAGGGGCGGCAGAGAGGGGCGACATAGGTGGCTTCGCGGAGAAGGCGCCGGTAGAGATGTATGGCGGAGTCGGGATGGGATAGTTGGAGCGGCATCGTGTTGTTGGCCCAGTGGTAGAGTGGGGGTTGAGTTAAGCTGTGTAGCACCCAAGGCCTAGGTTGCGACAAACATCGGAGGAGTGACAGAGGGGATGCTTGTGCCAGACTACCTTGGTAGGTATGAATTGTACGTTAACTGAAGACTTTGGTGCATGGATCAAACACCACTTATGGTCTGCTGATCTCCCGTATACTTCTTGATGGGTCTGTAGTCCCCATTGAGAAAAGGGGTAGGTATGGTATCGAAACGTTGAGGTTGACGAATGACGGAATGTAGACTCTTTCGCACTACTTTCTCGACTTTCACGAGTAACCAAAGAGAGCTCCGGGCAGCCAGCTGCATGTTTTCTCTCGGTGAGTCAAGGTGAGAAGATCGGGTGCTTGAGCTGCACGAAATAGTGCGCTAACGGTATAGGTCTAGCGCGTCAAGCTCTTTGCCCCGCTCTCAGACGATAAGCCAATAAGCCAATAACCCCGCTCCTCTTGGGCACTGTCCGTGCCCTCCTCGGATGATGTCCCTGCCTGCCTTGGCTGGATTTTTGCATCAGTGCCTGCATTCCCTGGAGAGAGTCGGGGGTGAGTGAGTTGAGTGTCCGTGTGCGTGTGCGTTCCCGCGTTCTTTTCGCGTCCCCAGCCTGTTCCTCCATCCCCCCCAACCCCAATTTCCGTGCCTCTACACGACAGCGACACGTCTCGTCTCTCCCGTCACGGTCTCACGAGATTGACACGCTCTTCCACGCTCACCACTTTAATGGAATTCCTCCTTTTGGACATAGGCTTGAATTTTCCATTTCCAGCTCAAGGGTAGCTCTAGCAGCTGTTCTGTTTGTCCATATATCCGACTGGGTCTTGGACATTTCATCGATCCGTTTTTGCTCCATCCATACATACCTAGGCAGGCAGTATTGTCGAATTGGTGGTGTTACAACACTCATCTCACTCTGCACCTTTTGCCCTGGTTTGGCCAGCCAACCAACCATCTTTGGTCGCTTATCCCTCACGCTTCCACCCTTTCACACACCTTGCGTTGCGACAATCGACTCAAGCCTTCACCAAGTCTTTCATATAGTCATATTCCTGCATTCTGCACTCTGCACTCTGCACTATACTACAATTCCATTCTTGCTTTGCATATAGCGGCGTCAAGTGACTCCATTTTCTGCAAGACGTCGGCGGCTTTTGCACAAACCCACCCTACCTCGGCGCAAGTGCAAAAGTGCTGTCGTTCATCTTGGCAAGCTCATAGTCCACACCACTTGCACAGGATAAGCACGAAAGAAAGAAAGAATATAGCAAAAGCAGCAGCGCCAGATTCCTGAACCATTGACGGCCTGGCCCTTGTTACTACTAGCATTCTGTTTTCTTTTTCCACGGCAGCAAGTCAGCGCAGAGACACTCCCATACCCATCACTAAAGGAGAGAGACTTCCATGGTTGAATGAATGGCCTCGACTAGCATCAGCACCAATCCGACCACAATCCCCACCGGCGCTTCTACGACTCTGGCCGAGCCTTCAACAACCTCAACTCCCACCACTCACAATCGCAATCCTTCGGCCACCACCAATTCGTCCACCACCTTTACCCAGGCGCCTCGTGCGCCCTCCTCTTCTGCTGCTTCGGCATCCCAGCCGCTGGCATCCTCTTCAAGTAGCAGTCTGAATGCTGCCGCTACCGCTGCACATCCTTCAGATTACAAGATGTCGCAACCTCAACCCTCGTCGCAACAGTCCTTCACCATGACCCAGCCCTCCTCCTCCCAGGTCTATCGCCATTTCTCCGACTCACAATCCCGCTTGTCGCACAGCAATAGTCAGCAAGCACCCAACGATGGCTTCAACATATACTCGGTAAGTCGAGTTTTTTGCCCCTGTTCTGCGCCGGAAATTTATGGGCCGGAATCGCCAATGTTCTTTGGTTTCCACTAACACCTGCTTGTCTTCATCATAGGCCGTGTATTCGGGCGTAGACGTATACGAGATGGAAGTCAACGGCATAGCAGTAATGCGTCGGAGAAACGACAGTTGGCTCAATGCGACACAAATCCTCAAGGTGGCCGGCGTCGATAAGGGCAAGCGCACCAAGATCCTGGAGAAAGAGATCCAAACGGGAGAACACGAAAAAGTCCAAGGCGGATATGGAAAATACCAGGGAACCTGGATCAAGTTCGAGCGTGGTGTCGAAGTCTGCCGCCAATATGGCGTCGAGGAAATCCTGCGTCCTCTGCTGACGTACGATATGGGTCAAGATGGAGGCATCGCTGGCAGGGGTGACTTCAATACCCCGACCAAGGAGCAGGCTATGGCCGCCCAAAGAAAGCGCATGTATAACAACCAGAACAACGTCGCAGATTCCCGGACCAATGGTCTATCTGGTACCTTCTTCAAGAACATCTCGAGTTCGGCTTCCAACGCAGTCGCTGCTATCAGCAAGGCTCGCCTTGATTCACCTGGCCCGAGGGGACGCCATGGCTCTGCAAGGCCACCTAGTTTCAGTCGCCAATCGTCCATGCAAAACGCTGACAACTTCCCCGGAAACTCGCAGCAGAGTTTTGTCTCGGACTATGGCAACAATGACTCAGCGTATTCGACCCAGAACACAAATATCTTCCAAGGCGGCGATGAGCCTGCCAGGAAGCGCCAGAGGGTCATCACCCCAGCCGACAGCTTTGGTGGTTATGCATCGCAGTCCATGGAGATATATGCCAATAACTTTCCGGGCTCTCCTACCGAGCCCAATGAGTCCTTCATCTATTCTGCTGCTGGGATCAATCCGCACCCAATGGATGATGGAGTACCTCTGCAGCCTCTACCCTACGAACTCTCCTCGGAAGCCGATCAGAAACGTAGTATGCTTATGGGTCTCTTCCTTCATGATGGCGTCAAGGATTTCTCTGAGTTTGAGGCCCTGCAAACTTTGACACCTCTAGATCTTGATGCGCCCATAGACTCATCATGTCACACAGCACTTCATTGGGCGGCAACACTCGCGCGTAAAGAATTGTTGAGGGCGCTCATAGCAGCTGGAGCAGACCCGTGCCGTGTGAATGCGGCTGGCGAAACCGCGCTTATGAGGGCTTGTGGTGTCACGAACAACTGGGATGCCAACGAATTCCCACAATTGCTCGATGTGCTGGGCAGCACAATGGAAATCAGAGATAACAAAGGTAGGACCCTGTTGCACCACATAGCTGTGACAAGCGCAGTGAAAGGTCGAAGCTCCTCAAGTAAATACTACCTTGAGAGCTTGCTGGAGTGGGTCGTTAGGCAGGGCAGCGCTCCGAGCAGTCAGGCTACGACCAATGGCAACGGTAACACTGGATCAAGAATGAACCTGGGTCGCTTCATGAGCGACGTTGTGAATGTTCAGGACAAGGCTGGCGACACGGCTTTGAACATCGCGGCCCGCATAGGAAACAGGAGCATAATCTCACAGCTGCTTGAGGTGGGGGCTGATCCCAGCATCCAAAACAAGGCTGGACTGCGGCCACAAGATTTTGGCGTCGGCGGGAATGCAGGTGAAAGGGGACTCAACGGGGAGCTTGTCGAAACTAATGGTACTGTGGCCAACAACCAAAAGAGCCGGGAGAGCAGCGACGAGATCATTACCTGTAAGTCAAACAACCTTACCACAGACGGGCAAACACTGACTTTCACAGCAATTACGCACCTGTTGAACGAGACATCCTCGAGCTTCCAATCTGAGCTCAAGAAGAAGCAGTTGGATCTCGATGGACTTCATACCTCTCTTAGAACCACTTCGTCACAACTAAACGATGCAAAGCGGAGACTGGAATCTCTTCAGACTGCGGCCAAATCACAATCACTTACACGACAGAAGATTTACAACTTATCACGAGGCAGAGATGATGAACAGAGCCGTTTGCACCACTTAGAGCAGACCCAGGGGCCCATGGACCCCAGCCGTAGTGCCTGGGAGACCGAGCTTGCCTCACAAACAGTCGATCCCTCAACACTTCCCAGTGCAGCCTTGTTACGAGCAAGGGTACAGGCGCTCCGGGTACAATCTGAGATGACGCGAAAAGCTGTGGGCAGACTCCAGGGCCGGAGTAAGGACGTTGAGGTCAAATATCGACGTGTCGTGTCTCTATGCTCTGGTGTCCCCGAGCAGCAAGTGGATGAGGTCATTGACAGCTTGCTGCGGGCTGTTGAGAGCGAAAAGGATGGCCTGGAGATCGGACGTGTTCGTCGATTTCTTGGAGGTGTAGATGGCGTAGGAGGCTGAAAATCTTGGTCACTTTTTTGTCGACTGAAATTTTGTTTTTGCGTTTGGTTGCAATGAAAGGCGTTTGGCGGGGTAGCATACAGAAAGGACTTACGATTTCTGCGATTAACTTCTGCGAGGGTTTTGATTCGACTTCAATTCTGGTTTGGTGATGGGAAAGCACCAGTTGAGTTGCATAGTTAATCTGCAGACACATCCCACGGTGTCTGCCTATTTGTTTTCTTGTGCTATAGACGGACACGGCGGGGAGCAATCGAGTGGAGTGTGTGCCGTTGGTTTGGTGGTGGAAGTTTCTGGCTGAAAACATGGAGAAAGAAAGGGGTCTCAGCTGATGGCTGATGGAGATGATGGAGAGAGGGGGGGAGATACCAAGGGACCGACCCTCTTCTTGTTTGTTTAATAGGTCTTCGATGTTGCGACGACGGCTTTCTCGTTTTGATTTTGCCGGAGTGGTATAGAAGACTTGTGTTTTGTCTATGTGTGCGAGTATATAACATACTTAAGCTAGCTTGAGGCTCACATACCCCCTCCCAGTCAAACGAATTGATGACTGGAATAGTTAAACTTGCATACACATACATGGACGTATCTCTCGTCTCACTTCATAGTCCTCTTGGCAATGTGCAAGACAAACAAGCAGTATTGGTTTCCCAAAAGTCACATACTTCACTTCGTGATGAGCAATTCATGTAGACCAAGTTGAAGATGGTTGAGCAAGAGGTCCTTACTTGTGGGGGGTATCTCAATTCCATAATGCCTAACCTCAACCCCGGCCGTGACTCCATTCCTTATATCCCATCGTACACTGACCAGTGTTAACGACAATGCATGGCATGTTCAGGCGAACAACTATATCTAGATTTGTACACAATCACGGACATACGTGTGCGCATGACGTATCTATTCTTTCCTTCCCTGTTTCTTTCCCTTCATTCATCCAAGGCCAGGAATGACTGGTACAGATCCCCAATCCCGACCTCTCGCCCTCTCCACTAGACCGTCCAGAAACTTCCACGCCGACTTGGTGCCGTCTTCGGCGGGCGGCGTAAAGACCTTGAGACGGCCGCCTTCGGACAGCACGAAGCCCTCGCAGGCGACGCGCAGGACCCGGACGCCCGGGTGGAACATGTTCAGGGCGAGGTGGCGGTCTAGATACAGGGCCAAGGCTTCCGTGAAGGGCTCCTTCGCCGCTTCGGGTCGGGATTCTGAGCCTGTTTCCGTGCTCCGCCACGCCCAGCCCTCGTCGTCCTTGCCTCCGGCGAGCTTGCGTCGACGCGATGGAGATATCGGGGTCTTCTCGGCGCTCGGAGGGGATGCTGCACCGGCTTTCCGCTTGCCTTTCCTCTTGTTTTGGCTCGATGTCTCCTCGTCGCCGTCATGGATGGCTTGCTGCCCGGCGCGGACGAAGCGGCGCACGTCCGTGGCGGGGATGATGATGTCGATCGCCTTGAGCCCCAGTGATTTGGTCGTTGTAGACATATCTCCCGTGTTGTTTTTCTTGTCACCGCCGCTGCCCTTCGTCGGATCGGCTACTTGCAGTTTCCCTTGGTCCTGCTGCTGCTCTTTTGTCAAAGGAGAAGACTCGTCGACGACGTGGAACCCCAGGGAGAGAACCACGTCCTTGACCAGCCTCCGGCCACCCTCATCGTTATTACTGTTATTATCTATGCCCGATTCGGCGTGCCAGGCCGCCCAGCTCGAGACCAGGGTCCGTGTTCCCAGGCGCAGGGGCCGGACGCGCATGTCGAAGGTGCGGGCGAGGAAGTCGTTGATGACGGTGCGCAGGGGCGCGGGCATGCGCAAGAGCAGGAGCGGGAGGTGCAGGAACTGTTTCGGGTCTGCGACCAAGGCGTTGCTCTTCCCACCGTTACTATTCACGCCTAAGGACGTCATCGTCCATTGAGATGCCGCCGTATTCTCGCTGTCGTCGCCGTCGTCGCCGTGCTGGTAGAGCCGGGGCAGGAGACAGGCCGCGAACGTGCTGTTCTCGTACCGCAGCTCCACGCTCAGCGCGCGGGCATCGGCGTTGCGGTCTTCGTCGTCGGCATCGTCCGAGCCGTTCTCCCCCTCCTCCTCGGATTCTTCGTTCCGGCTGCCCAGCTCCGCGCTCCCGTCTCGCCCCTGCCGCCGCCTCTTCGACCCCCTGCCGCCGTCACCGCGTCGGCGTCGCGGCAGCAGTTTGCGGACAGGCACCCAGCGCCAGTCCACGCTCTCGAGCGCCCCGGCCCGGCCCAGCGCCGCGTCGTCGGCTCCTCCTGTGAGGCCCACCTGCACGCCGCGCACCACATCGCCGACGAGGGTGTCGCGGAGGCGCTGCGAGAGGGTCCGCAGCCGGGACTTGGTCAGGCGCTCAGGGCCGAGGTAGAGCGGGGAGGCGCGGTAGAGGGCGAAGGTGGTGTTGAAGAGGGTCGGGAGCGGGCTGGCGGTATCATGGCTGTCGCTGCCACGGCTGCCGGCGGTGGTGTCGGGGTCTTCGACTTGGTCGTCTTCGGAGGCGGGTGGAGGGGTGGGCGAGGCGACGGGTTCTTGGGGCGGGGGGTTGGGTTGTGCAGGAGGGACGGCACGTTTCCTTTTGGGGGGCATCGTCGCTGGGGTACCGGTGCGGTGCGATGTCGCTATCGAAAAGTTGGGTTGCAGGGTGGTGATATGAATGGTTGTGGTTGTGTGCTTGCTTGGAAGCTGTCGCGGGTCGTGGCCCCTCCTTGCACAACTGTACAGCTCTCTGGATTGGTAAAGTAGGTTGGCCCAAAGAGAACGCGTCGGTAATTGGTACGAGCGGTCGAATATTATTCGGTACACGACGGAAGTCGTTTACTTGGTTCTCATTAGCATGTATAGAACAAGTGTCGCGTCCCAAGTCTCATGGCTCTTTAGCAATTGGACTGTTGTCGTCGAAGAAACACGCTTTGTTGACGGCATTTGTTGATAGGCGCGCGCACTACCAAGCTTAGAGCTGGAGATTTTTAGAAATTGGGGGCTCTTGGCTGGATCTACAGCGCAGACAGTGGACTCGTCAGTGGGGTTGCCCGCGCTAAAGCTGTAGGCACAGCACATCCACTCAAGTTGGTGACGTTTCGTGGGGCCTGTCTTTGTCTTGTATACCTCAAGTAAACCAATGACAACTTCCCGTCTATATAAGAACCACCAGGGTCCTTCACCATTCCAACTGGATTCGACAAGGTCCTGCAATGCTAGCTCTCGATAATCAAATCAATGTAAACAAAGCCTCACCAGAACTCATCCAACCATTTCATCGGATAAGACAAGAACGCTGTTGCCGGCCAACACGATGAGTTCCCCAACACCTGACCAAGACTCGGCTTCAGATACCATCTCGGTGGTGTCGTCCGAACCATCGCCAATATTCCACAAGTTCTCCCAGCTACCACCTGAGATTCGCCACTACGTCTTCTTGGCCGCCATACCAAAACCCGGCATCAACTTCTTTAATCTCCACACCTTTCCCAATGACCACCCGGGCGCCAACCGGAGCACTTCGCCTCCCTCCCTCTACCTGGACCTGCGCCGCATGGACATACATGACAACGACGACGACGTCGCCGAGTACGACCCCTCTTGTTGGCAAGCGCGCAATGCTCTGCGCCAGACGTGTCGTGAGGCCAGGTCCGTGTGCGCCATCCCCCAGGACAAGCGCATCTCCTTGACTCTGACCGTCCCGAAGCGCGGCTTGTTTGTCCGTGCCGGAGATGGCCTACTCCGGTCCATGATGCCACTGGATGCCCCGCGTCGCCGTCGCGATAGTTATAACGACGATGAAGAGGAGGATGAAGCAGAGACGGCCGATGTCCCCGTAACGGAGGAGGTCGTGCACCGCGTCGTCGATGTGCACGCCGACGAGCTCTTCGTCCTCTCGGTCGAGAACTGCAGCTTCAACCTGCCCTTCGAGGAGAGCCCAGCCCTCAGGGGCGAAGACGAAGATGACGACAACGACATGGGCTGGTCCTTCGATCCGGAGTTCCGCCCCTATGGCGTGGGTCGACGCCACGGCCGCGGCCGGGCTCAACACCTGG
Source organism: Apiospora malaysiana (assembly GCA_006508115.1). Lineage (NCBI taxonomy): Eukaryota > Fungi > Ascomycota > Sordariomycetes > Amphisphaeriales > Apiosporaceae > Apiospora > Apiospora malaysiana. The sequence goes on from QUSE01000014.1 coordinate 1,244,287, forward strand.
GGATCCCGGCGTCCAAATTTTGTCTTAGTTTAGCCCGCCCGCCCAACGACGGCACCGTCTCCGCCTTGCAAGAGGCCTACATGGCCATCTGGTGCGCCGTGACGGGCTGGGACCCCGTGGTGCCGATGCTGCAGTCGCCCGAGGCGGCGCGGCTCCTGAGCGACGACGCCTCGTTCCCGCCCATGGAGGCGCACGTTACTGTCTTCGACGAGATCTTCCAGGCGCAGGAGTCGAGCCTGGCCGTATTCGAGGACACGTGCGACTTTGTGGGGCGGCCCAAGCCGACGCACCGGAGGCACCGCCCTGTTACGGTGGCGTATCGGGACCGCTGGGATGACCGCTACACCGAGGTGGCGACGCACGATGACGACTACTTCCCCATCGAGTCCATCGTGTGGCCGACGCTCACGGCGCGGACGCTGGTCAAGTTGGGGCCGGAGAAGTCGAATGTGCGGGAGAGGTATATGAGGTCGGCTATTCTTCAGTCCCCCAAAAGACCCAAATAGGAAGGGCTCAATACGAAGGCAGAGCAATGTGAAACCCCATTTTTTGGATCAGTAAAACATGCATCTCTGTCTCATCGCTCAGTTGTTGTTTTCTATTTCTAGCATGTCTAATGTGGATCAAAGCCCAAACCCGATCAATGATGACGGGAAATTGTATACGTGCACGACTTCCTCAGAAGTATAACTATACCAAACCAGGAACCTATAACCAACTCGCCTCGACTTCACGTCTCTAAATTAATAAAGCACCTACAACTAGTACTCGAATCTCCACCGCGGATCCGCGTCCCCCTTCCAGTCCGAGAAACCTCCGACTACGGGGGCAACCACATCACCGTCGGCCAGCCGCGCCGCCGCTGCCTCGTCCCTGCGCCTGTTCTCCCGCCGCAAGCGCCACCACAGCAGCGAAACGACGGCGACGTTGGCCAGCAGGTACGCCAGCGCGCAGCTGTGCCCGACGATGAAGCGCGGCCCGTCCGCGGCGCGGTACAGCTGCGTGCCCAGCACGGCGCCGAGGTTGCCGACGCTGATCTGCAGGGCGGTGGCGACGGCGCGCTTGGTCTGGCCCGAGACGTTGAGCGCGGGCCACGACAGCACCAGCGCCACGGCCGGGTAGATGCCGCCCGCCGCGAACACGGTGCCCGCGTACGACACGCCCGGCCGCTCCCGCGGGTGCGTGTTGCCCAGCAGGATGGCGTAGCCCGCCGCGGCAAAGAGGGAGGAGCCCGCGATGAAGAGGGCGCGTTGGCCGGTGCGCTCCGAGAGGATGGCGAGGGCGATGGTCGTCACGAAGGCGAAGGCGTAGGGGGGGACGGTTAGGAGTTGGGCTTTGGCGGCGGTGTAGCCTAGGCTGGAGATGATGGTGGGCTGCAGTTGGGGATGGTCGATGTGGTTAGCCATAGCTACTACTATTTAATTAATCCCTTTAAAAAAGGGGGGGATTGGACTTGAAAAACAGGAGCGTCGTACCAAGAATAGGGACAGCGTGTACAAGGGCAGACTCATGGTATGGAACCCCAGCCCGTACAGCCAGCAGTTCCCATCACGCAAAGCGTCGCGCACGGCCGCCCAGCTGAACTGCTCGTCGTGGGTCGCGTCGCTGTCGGCGGCGAGGCGGGCGTGGATGTGGCGCCGCTCGGCCTCGGTGAGGAATTGGGCCGTCTTGGGGTAGTTGTGGATGAACCAGTAGGCGGCGATGGCGACGAGGACGGTCAGTATACCTTCCTGCAGGTTTCGCAATGTCATATCAGTATCATTTCCACGGCTTCAGTGCCGTTGAGGACTTTCCCCCGTCATGCGTGAGTAGAAGAGGACTCACGAGAATAAAGATCCAGCGCCATCCGTGCTGCCACACTATGCCGCTCATCCGTCCGATCCCCTAAGATCGAAGAGACGTTAGTATACCTATACAGCTTTGCACATGCCGAGGGGATTGCGACAAGACATACATATGCCAGAACCCCTCCAAAGGCGCCGGCTAGCGACGCCGCGCTGAAGAAGAGCGATATGCGATACTGGCGCTCACGGCGCTTATACCTGGTTTGGTGCAAGGTCAATAGATTGTCCGAGCTCGGCAGATATCTCGCAGTACGAATCTACATACCACATGGAAAAGTAGTAGACGACGCCCGGGAAGAGCCCAGACTCGGTGATGCCCAGGAAGAACCGCGCGACGAAGAAGCCCGGCATATCTTGCACTACGCCCAGCAGCGTAGCCACGATACCCCAGGCAATCGTCAAAGTGGGGAGCCATACTCGCGGGCTCGTTCGTTTGAGAATGATGTTGCAGGGGATCTGTGTTTCTCGTTGTTATTATCCTTTGGCCTCTCATAACCAAGCAGTGGAAGACCGATGGGGCGTCTCGTACCTCAAATATCACATAGGCAACAAAATACAGGGTCAAGCCAGTGAGGTACTGGTTTCCGGCTACATCGGGGAAAAAGTAAGCGATATCGTTAGTCTCACCTCGTCTTTGTCTTGAAAGAGGGAGATGTAGGTTGGTGGGACGTACTCATGTGAAGGTCATCCAGCATGCCCTCGATACGTGCGTTGCCCACTAGTTAGACAATTGGCCGTTAGCATGTTGCATAATCTCTTTTCAAATCCTCAATGGGGATTTCTGTTTACCATTGCTCCGGTCAAGGAATGAAAGGAGATACAGAACTCCGACGGCGGGTAAGAGATGGTAGTCGATCTTCCGTAGCAGCTTCTTCTCGTTGACGGGCGGATCACCGCCCGAGACTTCAGTATCCGAGTCGGCCGGGGTTTCAATGATCGGGCCCTTTCTCTCTTCTGAGTCGGCCATGTTTGATGCTGGCCCGGTGTTACCGGCTGCCCTTACTGTTACTCACGCAGACAAGCAAGTTGGCATTTACACGAAGTCAATCACTACTCGAGAGTCATGGGAAGTCTACTCTACTTATTTTAGACGTGCAGCGGCACCATCATATTCATCTGTCTCAATGTATCCCTTAACGCTACAAGGGACCCCTAATCCATGATGAAATCCAAGCGATGATGAATGTCGACTTTATCGTACCTGGGTTGTCGGGATGAGAATTGGAGTGATGTGATTGGTTTATCCACCAAGCACGCCTTTTCGCCAACGATTCGCGACATGTTTTCCACCCCCGCTAATCTATCGCGAGCGATTACGTGCGACCTGCTTCTCCCAAACCCGAATATTATAAGTTTCGGAGATCGTCAACGTTTAGTTAGTAGCTGCAGATTCCCTGGGGTAAATGCTAGGGGAGGACCCAGATGCGGTAACCGGTGCGGGCACAAGGATATATAACATCACGCCATTCAGGAATGGCAGGTGCACTTGTAAGAAAAAATCATACAGATTTTGGATGATTTCATCCAACCATTAGCTGCAAAGCTGTCTATAATATATCTGGATCTAGGTAGTGTTACATAATCGAGCTCAATCCCTCCCAAAAGCTTGCCCGGGAACACGCCAGGATATTACGCCATCAAATCCAACACATTTTTCTTACAAGTGCACCAGCCATTCCATAGTCGTTTCTCACCACGAATTTAGTCCAGCTTAGCTATCCGCCGGAAGACCGAGTTCTCCAAGATAGGGAACTCCCCCACTTTCTGCAGCCCCTTCCCCTCCGCCCGCAACTGCTCCGCATGCCGCCCCATCGCCAGCTCCGTCAGGAACCGCCCGAGCGGCTCCGTGGGGCTGTGGAACGAAGGCGCCAGGCCCCGGATGGCCGGGAGCAGTACCGGCCCCATCAGCCGCAGCGCCAGCGGCCCGGCCGGCAGGTAGGGCTGGATGGCGGCGTGCGCGCTGCCGTCGACGCCCGCGGGCCGCACCGACAGGGCGCGGAACCGCTGGGGGAAGTGGTTGCGCATCGCCGCCAGCGCGAGCTCCGTCTCGCCCTTCACTCGGCCGAAGAGCGACGTGAAACGGCCGGGCTCCGTCGTCGCGCCGGCGCCCGAGACGAAGACGAAGTGGAAGGGCTCTTCTTCGGCGGGTAGGTCTTGGAAGGCTTTTGCGGCTTCTACTGCGAAAGTCTTGGTGATCTTGATATATTCCCTTCATGGTGGAAGAGTTAGTCGCTCGGTTGATCTCAAAGGGCATGCATGGACAATGTAGGCATTGTGCGCGTGTGAGAACTTACTCTTTTCCAACTTGGGTTTGACTTATGCCGAGGGCCCAGACGCAGCCCGTAGCCCCTTTCAGCTTGGCGAGGACCGCCGGGTCGTACTTCTCAAAGTCGCTGTTGATGACGACGTTGATGCGCGGGTCGCGGGCGGCCTCGGCCATGGCGACGGGCCGCCGGCTGAGGATGCTGATCTTGGTGATGTCTTTCGATTTGATCATGGCGTCTAAGACGCCCGAACCGACCAGGCCCGTGGCCCCTGTGAGAATGAGATGCATGGCGATGTTTAACTTTCCGCAAATGCTCAATACCGGGATCCAGTTAGTGTAGAGAGATGACACAATAGTAAATCGGAGTCGAGAAGTAGACGAACATCCGTTATTGCTAGATATCTTATAAGAAGAAGGAGAGTCAGCATTTAGGTAGCGGCGTAGTCGTGGTTTTCCTCAGCCCCTGGCGGCACAGTAGTCTCGGAGACGCTGCTAAATTCCAGCTAAGCCCGGGTTTGTGCCTTAACGCCGTTGGTGCTGGTCCACTGGCGCTGACTTTGCCGGAGCTAACATCACCGCCTCAATGCAGTAGCACGTAAGACAGGGCAATCAATCATTCCTATCAGATGAAGTTGCCTTGATACGACTACCGAGGTGATTGGACCAAGAGACTCGTAAGGTTAATCTACTGGCTCGAGAATCGTCTGCCGTCCGAAAGCAGCGTGTGAGCAAGTTGCAGCGCCAAGAATAAAAACCCTTGCCATTCCAGCTGTCATTGTAACGGTATCATCAGGCCCTGACTCAGCAATGATTTGGAGGCCGAAACATGTGTTCCTTTCATATTCACTTTATTTAATCAACTGCAACTTATGAATGGAGAAGAGAAAGAAAAAGGAGGAATAGTAAATATGAAACCCTAGACACTCTTTTCATTCAAGCCAATAAATAAGCAGTGCTGTAGCAGCGAACCGACTCCCCTCAAATTAGAGCCCTAAATGACGCTCCGGCTCGTAGGACCCAAGCGCTTCAGAGCTTCGTCTTGGCCCAGGCCGCGGCTTCCGGGATGTACTTCTGGAAGTAGCCGGTGTGGACCTGCCCGTCGTTGCCGCTGGCACAGGCCGGGTCGCCGGCGTCGCACCAGGACCGCAGCTTGCCGGAGTAGGCGTTGAGGGCCGAGAGGCCGGAGCCGGTACGAGGCCAGATCTAAAAGAACGAATCAGCTACCAAATATCGTCGTTTGGGGTGAGTGAGAACGGGTGAATGTTTGCTTACTCCTTGGGCGGACTTCGCGGCACTGCCTACATTGTAGGCCTGGTTGGGCGTGTGGCGGACATCGCCGAAGAAGAGAGCCGCGACGACTGAACGAGTGTTAGTCAATTATCATCCTCCCCCTCCTAAAAAGGAGAGCTTCAGATCAGAAACCTACTCTGGTTGCCAGGCGACGTGGACGGCGACAACGCCCCCGTGGTCGCCTGCGTGCACCCCTGGAAGTTGCCCCCGCCGCCGCCCAGGATGTCCCCGACGACGTGGCCGCCCTGCGAGTAGCCCGTGAGGACGAGCTTGGCGTTGGGGCAGCGCCGTGCGTACGCCGTGAGCTGCGAGATCCCGTTCTTGACGCCCGCCCCGGCCGAGGCGCAATAGTTCTCGAACGTCGCGGGGTACTGGATGTCCTCGTAGCCGCACCCGCCCGACACGCCGGAGCAGATGGCGTCCGCCAGCGCGCCCTGCCGGCCCGGGTAGGGCTCCGTGGAGCCGCGGGCGATGAAGACGTGGACGGCTTGGCACGCGGCCTGGCGCTCTTCGACCACGGGGGCGGCGACGGCAGCTTGCGCCAGGGCGGTCGCGGCGAGGAGGTTCTTGACCAACATTGTGAGTGATTGAGCGTTGAGGCTTGAGAGATAGCGAAAGAAGAAGGTAGGCTCGAGGGTCAGATCACTGCTGCTCTGAAGGTATGAGTTGACAGGAGCTCGTAGCTTGGGAGGTGAGTAGAGAGGTCTTGTCTTCTGAGTTCATGAAATTTCTTCATTCTTATACAAATTTCCAGAGGCATGCTATCTCACTATCATCATTATTCTCTTCTTCCGAGTTTTTGAACTCCGTCGACTTACCGCGCCCCTTTACCGCGCCCCTTTACCGCACCCCTTTTCCGGCAGACCAGAGAAGCAGGCAGGTGACAGGCGAGTGCACACACAACACGGTCTATCTCCACAGAAACCGACGAAACGGTTACTGCAACTGTCCTAGTCGATATAAAACGCCGGATTAATACCCCAGATTCCGTCAAAGTGTCGAAGGTAGAAAGGCGGGGGAGGAGGGTCGATGGGAGGTGAGGCCGTAAGGGGCCAGACACATCATGATTCAGTCTGTCCGCAATACTGCCGAATCGCCCACTCCGGGCCTCGTCCACCGGCCCTGTATGCCAGATCTGGCCTTAGCCCCCGGGAGGCGGAGCTGCGGACTTAACATGCTAAAAGCCCCAAGATGGCACCTGCCGTTCCCGGCTCACGTGGCCGTGCGCGCCGACGATTGTCCCGGGCGCGTAGCGTGTAACTGACGAGCGAGCCTATGACATGCATGCATGCCAGAGTTGCAGGACATGTGTCTGGGGGGGAAGGAGGACGAAAAAGCATGTGGTAAGCGTAGCACCGTTGAGACACTGCAGTATCCCAGAACGCGGAGAAAAGAGTCGTGTCTACCTGAATTACTTATGCCAAGCGACGTCCACCCCCGCTTCCCCACACACCTCGGCAGTTACATTCTGATAAGGATCGTCACTCGCGGTGCGCAGGACAAGCAGGTTAGAAGGCCCTGCCTGCCTTGTCTGCCTGCTTCCAAGGCTCTTGACTCGACTCAGGCTGGGCGCATTGATTTTACCCCATACTGGTGGGAACGCTCCAATGTCCTGTATGATCTTGGGATTTAAGCCTCCAATAGAAAAGCCACAATTCAAAAGTGCGGTGCAGCAAACACATAGAATCAATTAAGCAAACAGTCAAGAGCAGAGAAGAGAACATGTGAAAGTTGGATTTATAAAAATTTATTTGATTTGGTGTCTAAAGAGGAAAATGCTCTCTCTCATTAGGGTATCTCAAGTCCGTCTCAACTCCTTCCTCTTCCAAACCACCGTAGTAATAGGTATATCTCTTTAGTAGTAAACTCTCATCTCATCGTATCGTTATGCACAATTCTTCATCATTATAAGTAAAGTAAGTAAATAGGTAGGTTGAACTCTATTTCTTCTTCTTCTTTTACAACCGGCGCTCGACAGCGACGGCCTCGACCTTCTTGTCGTCCTCGGAGGCGTGGTCCGCGGTGGCCGCGCCGACCGAGACGACCTCCTTGACGCGCATGATGTGGCGGCCGTGGCGGAGCCAGTGGATGGTGACGTAGGCCAGGACGTAGACGAAGCCGAAGAGGGGCACGAGGTAGCTGATGCGGGTGCCGAACTGGTCGGCGATGGCGCCCTGGATGGGCGTGAAGACGGCTCCTCCGGAAACACCCATGACCAGGATACCGGCGGCGCGCTCGGTGTGGCGGCCGAGGTTGGCCGTGCCCAGGGTGAAGATGGTCGGGTACATGGGCGCCTCGAAGAAGAAGATGGCGATCAGCACACCGACACCAGCGGCGCCATGCGCGCTCGCGACGTAGGCGTTCATGGCAATGGCGATGGAGGCGTAGACCATGAGCAGGAAGTCAGCCTGGAAGATGGTGGCGAGCGCGGTGGCGGCGAAGCGGCCGACGGTGAAGGTGATGAGGGCGTAGGACAGCATGTTGGAGCCCTCGGCGTCGGTGAAGCCGCCGGACTCGGACGCGTAGTTGATGAAGAAAGACGCGATGGTGACCTGGGCGCCGACGTAGCAGAACTGCGCGATGAAGGCGAAGATCATGTTGTACTGCTTGTAGAGGGGGCCCGCGCCGACCTCGGTGCCGAACTCGTCGGCGGCCGGGTTGTCGGCCGTGGTCTGGTGCGCCAGGGCCTCCTTGCTGACCTCGGGCAGCTTGGCGAAGAAGAACAGGACGCCGATGGCGGCGCCCGCGCAGGCGACGGCCAGGTAGACGAACTGGACGTTGGTGAGGCTGTTGGCGTTCTCGCCCGAGAAGAAGAACTTGGAGGCGATCAGGGGGCCGATGAAGGAGGCGACGCCGTTCCACGACTGGCAGAACTGCAGGCGGGCGCTGGCGCTGGCGGGGTTGCCGATGACGACGGCGTACGAGTTGGCTGAGGTCTCGAGCGTGGCAAGACCGCAGGCGATGACGAAGGTGCAGGCGACGAAGCCGCCGAAGGCAGCAGTGGGGTTGGCCGGGTTAGAGAAATGCGCCGTGGGCCAGAACATGATGGCACCAAGCGAGTAGAGCGAGAGACCCATTAGGATGGTCGGCCGGTAGCCCCAGCGCTTCATGACCTCGGCGGCGACGGGGGAGAAAAGAAGGTAACCGCCGCCGAAGTAGACGACCTGCAGGCCGGTGGACTCGAGCTTGGTGATGCCCAGCACCGTTTGGAAATGCTTGTTCAAGACCTAGAAATCGCGGGTATTAGTCATCGCGTAAAACTGTAGCTTGTAGTTGTAGGGTAGGGCTGTAGTAGCTTACATCAAGAAGTCCGTAACTGAAACCCCAAAGGAAGAAGAGCGAGATGACCAGCGACAGCGGGTAGATCAGTGCCTTGCCCCTTAAGAACCCGCCAGCGATCTGAGCGGGCGGGGTGGTGAGACCGCCTCCAGCCATTGTGGTTGAAGCGAGGATATATGTGTAAGTGAAGAAAAGTGTCTAATAGTGTGCCGTCTCTAAGTCTGAGATATGAAGGGCTTCAGACACCGGTGGCTGAGGATAGTTGTTTGATGTGAGTGATGATCCAAAAAGTTAGACATGATGAGGATATCATGGTGCCTTATATGGACATTGCGTGAGCCCTTCTTCTTCGAAGTCCCCGGAGATGGTCTAGCTAGAGGTGGATTCTTTTTCCTACGATCCATTCTAACCCACGACTGGGGACCATGGGGTATCGCGTTTCCCCAATGCGTAGAAAAAGATAGAGAGAGTCTGGACCAATAACCCCAGACTCAGAAAGGCCCCATCGTGGAGAAGAGTGAAAGTGAGCCAGAGCCAGAGCCAGGGCTAGGCTCCCCCGTGTCTCCACTATCCAGCATTTCCTGGAGGTCGCCGCCCAGATGGGCTTTCTTACAGATCTCTCCTAGTGTAGTAGATGGCAACTGGGCCTTCGCCTCAGCTGGATTGTCGTCATTGATGGTGCGGGAACAAGGCTTGGCGGCAGTCCTGGGCAGACGCTTGGCGAGGTCGGTAGGGGAAATCTCACCGAGAAGACACCGAATCTACTCGGACGACCTAGTCTACGATGGTTTCAAGCGTGAGGCTTCATGCGCTGGCTTTCAACTGTCTCGGGCGTGCTAGCTGGGTCATGGGAGAGAACGAGGTAGTTTTGCGGCTAAGAGCTAGAGTATGTGCAGTGCTGGGCCGCCCCGAGTGGCAGAAAGGAGAGAGAGAGAGAGACGAGAGACCGGTTGGCTTGGATTATGCTGCAACGGGGAGGCCCCTAGAAGCATGATGGAAAATTTCTCGAAGGCGACGACTCGTGACCAAGAGAACCGACCATGAGACCATACCTACTGCTGCAAGAGGGCGCGATCGTGAAAAGTTCCTACATTGACTTGGCACCGAAGAGCTGGGACCTTACGTTAGCGGCCAGGCGCGAACGCTATCGATTACTAGGGAAAAGGTAGGATGATAAACATTCTCCCACCCCGGACCCAGGCCTCTGGAACATCGGTTGGCCTGGTCTGGGCGACCACAGCGAACGGTGCGTTGACTATTATAGTTTGCGCCCAGCCCTTGGTGTTGGGGCCTATTTCCAAACGCTCCCCATAATTTGGCCGAGTCGGGTAACTGTTAGCCAGGCTGTTCGTCCAATTGGGCAAGAGACTATGATAGCACGCGATGCCGGCTGACAATACTCTCATACTGCTAGTATCAGTGTTTAAGACGTAGTCCGGTGCCAATGTCATGATCAAAGTGCGGCTCTGAGCCAATAGTGAGATTGGTCGGGCTTTAGGCAGTCGAGAGAGAAAAAATAGAAACGTGGGGGACATCAAGATTCAGTAGCCGACTATGCCATCTTCATCTTCATGCTCTACTAGTAGTCTGGATTTCTCCAAACGAGAAGGGCCGAGATGTTCCAGCTCCCCCATGGGGGTGATTTACCAATCCACTCGTGAACCAGAAGTGAGCGAATTCGGCACCGAGAGTGCATTGATTCAAGTTTTCCCAATTGCCAAGGATGAAGATCCCCATGGCCCATTCTGTCCTGGTCAATGTCAACCGGATGGATCCGTCCAGGATCGAAGGATGATTCGCATGGCATCAGGGACAGAGAGAGAAAGGGAGGAACAGAGAGATAGCAAGCGACCCATGACCTCTGGGATCTATGGGTGTTTGCTCTCAAACGCGGGGACAATGATGTCGTGTTTCGGGCAAGTATTCTATTAGGATTCCGTGTTATATTGCCCTGCCGCTCGCTACCGAGGTGGACGGCATCTGAAGAGGAAGGAAGACGCTCCGTCACGCATTCGGAGCCACTCTGGCTGAATGTAAGTCGTTAATAATCGTGGCGTGTAGTACAAATGCAACCTCGTTTCTGATGTATATCACGTGACGAGGCCATCTACTCTCCCTCTTTCTCTCTCTTTTTGGTGTTTCTCTGTCGTCAATTTGACAGTTCCTAGCGACCATGAGACCCAAAAATCAGGCCACAGCACCAGACCACGCTCGATGACGGACATGGGGGCGACCGGGGGGGCAAATCGTGGGGATTGTTGGGGGAAGAGTTGCAGCGCAATGCGGAGGGAGGCAGTCAGGCAGTGAGTGGAAAGAGGGAAAGAGGGAAAGAGGGAAAGAGGGAAAGTGGGAAAGGGGAGGTCGTGGTGCGGGGAAGACAGACCAATCTGAAATCAGAAAGTGGGCAATCAATTGATTGATTGGGACCACCAGCAACAGTCTAACGAGGGTAGCCTGGGTAGCCTGGGTAGCTTGGGTAGTAGCGACACTAGGTTAAGCAGGAAGGTCAGGTCATCTAACCAAACATTGAAGAGCAATCCACCCCGACTGGAGATTTCCAGTAGAACGAGAGCTGAAATGCCATCGCTAAGAAACCAAGATCAAGGTAGCCAGTCGAGATATCCTGGGGAACATCTACTGTACATTTGCTCTTCTCCCCTTTCCCCACGAACCCACGACTGATGAAGGAATGAGTGAATGATTGAATGAGGAGAGAAAAATTGGATTGATCTTGGAGATCCGGCACACGCCGCGCCAACCAGCAAGCAGCAACAAAAAAAAAACCCCGACCCAACTGGCCGCTCCCCATGGCTTTGCATAGTCTTGGTCTGGCGTCATGACAGAAATTGCGCCTTCCACCTCGGGCTCGGATGGCCAGGCTGAAGAACGCCTAGCCGCCTGTTTCAATTGCAAACGTTCCAAGCTGAAGTGCGTGCGACACGGTGGGAACGCGACGTGCACCCGGTGTCGGCAGAGGAGGATTGACTGCGCTGCTCCCGCCTACCATGTAGGTAGGCACAAAGGGGTCAAGAAGTACGTCCAACGTCCTGTTCTTTTTTCTTCATCTAAACCTTATGGCCTCTGGAGGTTACCCTCCTCCTGCTGCTCCTGCTGCCTTTGCCTCTCTGGTCGGGGGGAGAGTTGCTTTTTGAGTGGAGCCATGGTGCCCCCTTGATCAACCCCCGTCTCTCATGTCCATGTCCAAGCCTCATCATGCCTTACATGTACCACCAACATCAACATCCATGATTTGATCTATGATGTTATAGCTTTACACCAACATGTCATGACTTGGCTCTATTGTTGCTGACCAGAACTACCCACTCTGTCCAGTAAGCACTCCGGCCTCGAAAAGGCAGTCTATCAGATCGAGCAGGCCCTGCGGAGGTCTAGCTCCGCCTCGGAGCAGATTCAAAATCCTGAACAGGCCAACGAGTTGCGCTACTTACTAGACCGAAGCCGTGAGCTTCTCGGGAACCGTGCTCAAGACGGAGGGCCACCTCATACTCATACTGATCACCACCACCAACAACAACCCAAGACGGAGCAGGATCTGGCTGACCTGGGCCCCTCGCCTCATCAGAGCAGCACTTCGTCCCTCGAGACCCCCAGGTCGCATACCGACCAGGGATCCTCGCGCAAGGTCGAGGACGACCAGCTCAACCTCGACGATGCTGAGAACCCCTTGCAGCTCCTGGCGAGAACGTCCGAGTTGTTGTCCTCCATAACTGCTCAGTCTCAAGGGGCCGGGCCAAGTCGGTATCCCCATGGGCCCAATGTCAGCCGTGCCGCGGCGAGCGACAATGACCTACAAAAGTTCTTCGGCCGCTTCCAGGCGCGACTGGACGTTGGCGATGACCTGGATCCCATTAACCTTGGCCTCTTAACCCTGGCAGAGGCCGAAGCTCTCTTCGCATAGTATGTTGTCCATGGTGACTGTGTTTCTGAGGTTGAAGTTGAGATGCTGACATATAGCGCCAGTTTCTACCAAAAGTTGGCGCATACGAGATGGGGAATCGATCCCGTCATTCATACCGTCGAATTCGTCCGAAGCCGTTCCGCATTCTTGCTCACCTCTATAGCGGCGGCATCGGCACTATTCTCCCCTTCGCTGGATGCAGTATACAAGAGGCTCTACAACCACCGCCAGAAGCTGGCTGGCCTGATTATGGCCAACCGGTATAAGTCGGTCGAAATCATTTTAGCCTTCATGGTCAACATCCCCTGGATCTCGGCCGGTGAGCACTGGGCTGACGACGAGACGTCCACATACATATCCATGGCCCTGACCGTGGCGCTGGACTTGTCGCTGAACAAGGTCATTCTGTCGGAGACATCCGACGTCCGCATGTCGGATTCAATTGCGTCGTCGGATTGCATTTCAGCCAGACGCGCACTCACGATTGATGGGTTTCCGGATGTCGACCCAGAGTCCCTGACGGGAAGGAGACTGCTTAGGAGGCGTGAGCGCACATGGTTGTCATTATATGTTCTTGAGCGGGGGTAAGCTGCAACTTCATGTGGATTTAATGGTTCAATCGGCTAATGCAGTGCACAGCATCTGTCTTGCTCGAGGCAGGGATCCGATTCTCCCCATGTCGCCTCTGATTATGACATGCGACCAATGGCATCTTTCAGAACTCGCCGACCGATGGGATGGCTCAATCGTGTCAGTCGCGGTTCTGCGACGAGATTTGGTAGGCGAATTCCCTCTCAAGTGGCCCAGGTTCAATAACGAATCTCACAATTCGCAGTACTTGGCACTGACTTGAGATGTCCAGGCAAATTTGATTTCCCGTGTACGAAGTATATGCGACGCCCACGACGGGAGTGAGGAGACGAGTTTCGACTCTGTCATCGTAGAGAGGTAAGCAAAGGGAAAAATTCGAAGATTTTCAGGGTCATTGAAACTAAACCTCTCCCAGGTTGAAAAACGAAATTACCCTTTTCTTTGATAGGTGGTACCAGACCTGGCCATTTCAGATTGGGGACCGAGAACGTGAGTCAATGTCAACCCTAGGTGCGTGTACGCCATTTGGCGACAACCCATTCTCACAGTTTCAATCTCCTACAGAGTTAGCCTTACCCCCCTACGTCGAGATCCTAGCCTCGCACACCCGCCTCTCCATGTACAGCAGTGTCATTAACCACGGCACCGCCCCCGCGGCCGCGCGACAATTCTTTCGCGCGGCAGGGCTATCAGCGGCGCTCAACGTGCTGCGCGTGGCCGTCCAGGGCGAGGGCCAGCTTAAAACGATGCCCAACAACACGGCCATCATGATTTCGTTTGCGGCGTGCTTCGCGCTCCGCGTGGGAACCGTGACCGACGCAGGGCGAGACTCGTCTCTGGCCCCGAGCATCCGCACCTTGATCGCGGAGACCACCGAGGCCCTCGAGCGAATCGGGTCGACGCCCGTGCAGCGGAATGGGCTGTCCTGTCTGTTTGCCCGACAGCTGCAGCATATCCTCAAGCTCGCGGCGGGACGGGCGTCGGCGGATCAGTCGCGGCATCCAGAGCTGGCGGCGTCGGCATCGGAGGCTGAGGTATTGCATCATCACAATATGGCTGCTGAAATGGGAGGAGGAAGTGGCAGCAGCGGTCCTCAGATGCCTACCAATGCCAATGCGGCGGCAGGGCCCGTCATGGAGATGGCGGCAACGGCGGGCGCAGGTGGCTCTAATATGCCTCCCGACTATCTCATGTTTTCGACAATGTCGAATAACGAGCTGGACGAGGTGATCATCAACACGGATGTGGGGATGGAGACGCTCTGGGATGACTTTCAGTTTCATAACTCGGATTTGGATTGGATGGATTGGAAAACTTTCGCATAGCTCCCATTTGGTCTACCGATCGGTCTAGACCTTTGAGGAGAAGCTATGGTATTAAGTAATACGAGGTGCAATAACTCGGTATATGCAGACACGATGTCTTACAATAAGGTTCCAATTAAATATGCAGGTCTAACTTCCGGGTTGCGGCGTGCCCCTTCATGAACTGAACCAGGTAGAAGAAGCTTTTGGCTTGTAGGGCTGCTTCAGCCTTTCGGGTTGGCGAAAGGTTCTAGAACTCTGACCAACCGATTGGAAGATCCATGAAAATATTCGACGTGTTCAATTGACGACTGGCGATGGCATGGCGCATTCCAAGTATGACCGACGATAGCGATAAAGATTGGAGGGTTAGATATTCTTACCCGCCGCTCCCGTTCTATCTGTCTTTCGTAGAAGCAGCCGCTGAAGAATAAGCAAACGCCACCGCAACACAACCATGTTCTGGGCTGAAGATAGGGCCGATGCTAGCGCATTCATCCCTTCTCGAGTCTGGTGTTACAGAGGTTGGATTTCGAGGGCGACACTACGGATGTCGTCTTTTGTCCCGAAGTTCTCTCTGAGCGAAACACGCGCTGTATCCGACGCAAGTAATGTGACTCCCCACCACCTTCAGTAAGAAGCATGTAGTAGTTATTATCAATCACGACCATACATACTATATCATTGGGACTTCTGATATCAGACTACAGGATTTCCACTCACAAGCCATGGGATTATGGCATTTCACTACTAATCTGATCGTCATAATCAAGCTCTCGGGGTTTGATTAACGGCCGTCAGCTCCCCATTACCCCAGACTCAAGGCCCCAATAGTAGCCTAGGAGGTTAGCCCCTGGGTCCTAAGGGGGAGCCATCGCCCCCAGACCCCCCTGCCCCCCGCAATTTCCCCAACCCACGACCCTTTTCTGCTGCATCCATCACCCTGGCCGGTACACGTATCGCGCCCGGAAAGTCGGAAGATACCCTTGCATCATCCTCACCGATCACACTGACTGGGTACGCGCGCCTCCCTAGCTCTGTCTAGCTTACGTGACACCCCGCAAATGCCGTTGGCTGCTGTCTGTTGGGTTTTGCTTACCTTAATAAGACTTAGATTAGGTGGGTGTTGGGTGGTTCATGTACTTAAGATGTAAGAATAAAAGGGAGAAGGATGCCCGCCAGGTTCGGCCCGTAAGGTGCAATCTAACTACGGCAACTCTTGTCAAGCTCAAGCTTTCTCTGGGCGTTCCAAAACCCAACCATAAGCAAAGCTCTTTCGCTTATCTCCTACTACCTAGAAACCCCGGGTAAATGCGAAGGATCGATTCGAATTCAACGACACAAAGACGAGAGAGTAACACTGCCTACGGTTCAACCAGCCATCATGTCTCCCATGACTGGGAGTGATGTCGACAAATCCCACGTCGACGAGGTCGAGAAGCGCGACCTCAGCGCTGGTTCCGTCGACGTGGATGACCACCACATGACGCGCAAAATACTGTGGAAGCTCGACACAAGGTGGGTTTTGCTTTGTTCTCCTTCCCCCCGCGGAACCAAAACAACAATGCCACTCCCGACCATCGTGTGATTGTTTTCGCCTACTCAACAGCAAAGTGTGGTAGCTAATCATGAGCCTCGCCGCCCCCGAAATACAGGATTCTTCCGGTACTCGCCGTCCTGTTCCTATGCTCGTTTCTTGACCGAACCAATGTGGGCAACGCCCGACTGTGAGTATACACTGATCATCACATGCGAAAGCATATAGTCTCAACCATATTGAGCTATCTTGCTCACAATCCACGATAGCTACGGCCTGGAGAAGGACACACATATGACGGATCATCAATACGACCAAGGCCTGGCCGTTTATTATGCCACATACATCCTAAGGTTCGTTTCTGACAAACTTGTCGCACATGAAAACATATACGTTGCTGGGACAGCTCACTAATGCGATTCTATGGGGGGCCAACAGCGAGATTCCCAGCAATCTCATCATGAAGCGCGTAAGCCCTCAGAAATGGCTGCCTTTCCTGACGTTCGCGTAAGCAAATATGTCCTCTCTATACCTTACCACAGAGATAATGTCATTATTTCAATGGCAATACTTGGTAGTCAGAGTCCTTTGAACTAACTCCGAAGGCAGATGGGGAGTTGTAGCCATGTGCTTGGGCTTCGTCCAGAACTTTGCTGGTTTTGTTGCTGTGCGCGCTATCTTGGGACTGACGGAGGGTGGCTTGCTTCCTGGAATGGTAAGTACTCAAATCAACGACCACTCCTTTCCATCTAAATTAGTATCATCAAAGCGCAGTCTTCGCTCACACTTATTCGCGCGATGGCTAGATCCTGTACCTCTCCGGCATATACAAGAGGGAGGAGCTAGCACTGCGCATCGGCTTGTTCTACACGGCAGCATCCCTTTCGGGTGCCTTTGGAGGCATGTATTTCCATTACTGGCGTCATACCATAACAGACAGTTCAAGTCTGCTAACCTCATGCCAGGCCTTCTTGCTCGAGGGCTCGCTGAAATCGGCAGCCGGGGTGGCTTGAATTCATGGCGATGGATCTTCGTGATTGAAGGACTCCTGGTAAGCATTCTTACATCTTGCTCCGCGACTTGCGTATATACTTCACCAGAGATGTTAACAAGGCGATTCCACAGACCGTCGTCGTCGCTGTCGTGGTTTACTTCATTCTGCCCAACGGCATTGCCGATGCCAAATTCCTTACCCCGGAAGAGAGGGAACATGCCATTCGTCGCGTACATGGCTCGGGCCACGGCGACAGCATCCACGAAAGGTAAGTCTCAGGTCTCTCAACAAGCAAACTGCAGAATGCCTGGTCAAGCTAACTCGTATCCTCACATTTAGGGAAGCGAACGAGAAATTCACCTGGTCCGAGGTTGGACGAGGTGTATTCAGCTTCTTGACATGGAGCACAGCTATTGCATATTTTGGCATTCTGGCTGGGCTGTACTCCTTTGGGCTTTTCGTAAGATACTCCCATTTGTATCGAAATACCTAGATACACCCTACTAATCCGACGTTCCTTTGTAGTTACCAACTATCATCGCCGCTCTTGGGTATACGTCCAATGAAGCTCAGCTATGGTCCGTCATACCCTATGCCGCAGCTGCCGTTGTTACCGGTAAGTACATACTTCTCCATAACATCCCTTCCTGTCGTTGCTCATCAAATCCGCAAATATCCTGATTTCTGAATTGTTATCTAGTCATCGTCGCCTTTCTATCTGACAGGCTGCGCGTGCGCGGAATCATCATGCTCTTCACGCTCCCCATCGCCATTATCGGGTACGCGGCCATTGCCAACACGACCAACGCACGCGTCAAGTACGGCATGACGTTCCTGATGGCGACGGGTCTCTATTCGAGCGTGCCGCCCGTGCTGGGTTGGCTGTCGAACAACTCAGCGGGGCACTACAAGCGGGCCACGACCAGCGCCTTGCAACTTGGTGAGTTCCAGTCCCCAGTGGCCCTTCTTCATTATGACCTCAATTGACACCGGGAACTTTAGCAATTGCCAACGCGGGTGGTTTCGTGACGGTCTTTGTCTACCCCAAGAGTCAGGGCCCGCAGTACCACGAGGGTCACACCATTATTCTGGGACTACTAGTCGCCGGATGGTTCTTGTAAGTCCACTTCAAGTCAAGTCGTGTCGCGACTCGTCTCATGCCATCTCTTCCCTTCTCTACTCAAATCAAAAGGCCGTGGGCTAATCAAAAATGCCGTGAATCAGTATCCTTGCGAGCGTCCTTTACTGCTGGAAGGTCAACAAAGATAAGGCGAATGGCAAATATGACCGGTTCATCGGGTCTGGCGATGACAGGGACCCGACGTTCAAGTTGGTCATGTAGGTCGAGAGACGTTCACATTTAGACATGTATAGTTTGACTCTTGGAGTCTTAATATGGCGTCTTATGACCGGCCGATGTATGTCCATGAAGGATATGGCAATAATCGGATGCCAATAGATCTATATCAACTCATATGCGTATCGCGATCTGCCAGTGACACCCCAATGCGATATTAAAAACCAAGGTCCGATACATATGAGATGCTACCCATCTCGCCAGCCAAGCCGGGTCGATTACCGAAGCTGACGCCATGGTGACTCGGACAAGTTCCCAGGCCCGCTAGTAAGCCACTACTAGGTTAGTCTCGTTGCCTCATGCAAGAGGCCTAGAAAGCCAAGAAGCCCACTGAAGCTCGCCTGCAACCCCCACCATCCCCCATCCAAGCACCCACTGAGACAAGAAGCTTGTTTATTTCCGTGCTATTGTTGTCCTGTGTCGCTGCTGTCACCCCGAAACCCACTAAAACATTCGACCTGTCGGCGCTTGAACAATAACCGACCTTCCTCGGCTACCTGGCTACGTCAATAATAGACCTGTCTGTAGCCAAGTCTCTCTCTGCTCTGCTCGATGACCTCTCTTTATGTTGCCATGACGCCGCAACATCGATTTCTGCCATAGGACAGAAAAAAAAACCCAGACCGGACGGACTAATCTACCCCGAGAAACGAAAATGTCGAAACTCTCCGATGCCGTCAAGGCACTCATCAATGCCTCCCACGCGGCGCCCAGCATCACCAAGGCCTCGCCGCAGGTCCAACCGGCCCTGAAGCGGTTCGCGGAGGATGCGCACAAGAAGCAAGTTGGGCTTCCGTCATGGGTCTCGGTCTCGGTAAGCGGATTGGGCATTTTCTTTCGCTCTCCCCGGCACGCGCAAGTCAATTGGCGCTCGTAGCTTTGCCGGAGTGCAGGTTCAATGTCGCACTGGACTCGCTTTTGACTAACACCTGCGCGACTCCCCAGACCGCCGTGAGCGCGACCATGAACTGCCCCGAAGCCATGACCTCCATCTTCCACCTCGCCAACGAGAAATCCGACAACAACCCCGCCTCCTCGTCGACGCGGAACGCCGAGCTGATCCGCGAAGTTGGCCTCAAGTGCATCTCCTTCAACGGCATCCCGCGCTCCATCAACTGCCTGGGCGCCTTCCACGCCAGCCTCCCCGCCGACGTCGCGGCTGCCCTGCAGGCCCGCCCGCCGACGCGCGAGCTCACCCCCGCCAACGTCGAGGACCGTAAAGCCGGCGGCCTCGCCCTCTGGGACTCGGTCTACACGGGCTTCGAGCGCAAGCTGCTCGCCAAGCTCGGCACGAGCCACCCGGACCTGCCCGTGCACATCCTGAACGGGCACTACTCGAACCTGCTGTCGAACCCGCCGCGGGACGAGGTGCTGTCGGATCGGTACAGCCGGGACAACGTCGTCGTCGTGGGCCGGGTGCTGACGAGCCTGGTGGCCATTGCTTGTCTGCGGGCCCAGACGGGCGTGGGGCCCCAGGTCGTGTCTCACATTTTCGGGCTGCGCAAGGCGTACGAGCAGGGAGACGCGCAGGCCGCAGGCGAGGAGGAGGTGCAGGGCGGCGTCTGGTTGGCGTCGGACGAGGGCAGCATGTGGTTGCTGGAGCACATAGATCGGCTCGTCGAGGCGATAGGGGGTAAGGGGCAGGGGACGACATTTGCGCCGGGCATCAAGGCCAAGTTATAGTCGATATGCCATTGAGATAATGTAGAGTTCTTGTGTATATAATGCAATTTGGGGGACCTAGAAGGGTTTAATAGCGCTCACTGCACATACGGGTAGAGAATGGAAGCAGTGGGTATCCATCCACTGACTGGTATTCCGCAAGGAAGCCCGTTTCCAGTTTCGATCGATCCCTTTTCCACATTCATGAACATGCGCTCTATCAATGACACAGGGCTCTGATGCATTTATATACCCCCAAAACGCCCTTTTCTTTCACATACGACCACATCCTGCTGAATACTAGGGATCCCGTCCGCTCTCCCATATATAAGCAGCAGAGAGCCGAATTAGTACTAGGGTCGGTGACGACCTGGGAATCCTCGGTGTTGTATGTTATTCTTTTGCCATTTTGGCCGGATACCCCTTTTTGTTTTTGATCGGTATAAGCAGCAGGGAGCTGTATTACTAACAGGAGAACGGAATTTGGACGGAATCTAAACGGTGCTAAGGAGCTTCATTCTCACCCCGCACCGTTTTCCCTCTCTAGCCTCATGGGAAGACCGGTTCCTTGTACCTTTGTCTACCATAGCTCACCAAAATCCGGCCTAGCCCGGTGTGCGTGTAGCAATTCGTGGCGGTAATACATACCCCTGATAGTAGATCAAAAAAAATAGACTCCAAATTACACTACCGGATGTTAATTTGGTGGAGGCTGAAATGCTCTTACTGGAATAGCAACTATGCACCACTGAAGATGACCTCTTCCGCGTTTATATGAGGTCCCTACCTTTTGAAACAACCGGGAGGGACTTAGTTTTACGATCCCATCCAGCGCAACCCGCACTGCCAATACGGTAAAGACTACATGTCTTTGAATCTCACCAAGATTCGTCGCATCCTGACACGCAAAGCCCATCATGATGGCATCTAAGTTTGCAATACATCACAGCTCGACTGCCTCGACAACTTCTAAGATATCCCCGTGGCCGTCACGTACCACGGCCCCAAGACTGAAGAGGTGAATACTGAGGTGAGTAGTCTGCTGCTTCTCGAGGAGGCCCCGGTAGATGAGATGCCGAATGAAAAGCCGTTGAAAAAGGACTGGCTAACATACGCGCGGGTTTCTTGTTTTCTTTTTCTTTCAAACAAGACCTGGACTCGTTCCTCGGAAGTCTGGAGCGGCTCGACCAGATCGAGGTCGTCTACCAGACGTTCCCCAGGTGGGTGAAGCCCACGACCAACGTCAAGGCGTTCAAGGACCTGCCCCAGGAGGCGTGGGAATATGTCGAGGCAAGTACACATGATTTTTAACTTCTACCACTTCATCGAGGACTTGGTTGGCGTCAGGGCCAAGTGGATCGGCACCGGCCTCGACCGCGAGGCCATGGTCGTCCGGAGCCCCTGAGCCATTCTGAGACCTTCTTGACGCCGCAATCTGCACTAGTGCAGACATCGCCGACACACCACCCTCTCTCTGCGGGATATGAATCAGCCAGGCTATCGATAGCGATATCGCGAACACCAATAGCATGCGTGGCTTACCTGGACGGACCCATCATCACCTGGTTACATACATGGACCACTTTTGTCTTAATTTGTACATGGGTAAAACATACTGAAAACGTTGGATGGAGCTGGCCATGTGTTTGCCAGAGATGTTATTTAGAGTCAGGACGGGTATGAAAAGGGATCGTCCCAGATTATCCAGTTAGCGCCCTTCAATGTAAGCTTATCTCTGATTTCCTGCGGCATCTGGTCAAAGCTGAGTACAAACCATCATCACATCATAGTGATATGGAATATCGTCGGGTCGGTATTCTTGGATTCTTCTCCAAGGCCGAGACTGGGAAGGTGTCCGTTTGTTTCAACTTCCAGGGACTTAAGTGCTAGTAAGAGGTACCTATATATATTAGGTAACCTGTTGGTTCCTACGCAGTCATCCTAGATATAGATTACACACCACAAGCCGCATAAGAATAGTTTAAGTCTCCCTAATGCCGAATAACATCATACACTGGCGCTCCCCGCCGCCAGTCTCCCTTCTAGCACTATATCTAGGAAAGAGGGGCATGCGCGTTTTCACAAGGAGAAGAGCAGAGAACCGCCGGATTGGAGGAACATGGAAGTGCTGACGGCAAGTCATACGCCTTCGGCGGGCGTGAGTGGCTATGAATGTGGGAATGGCGTCGCGAGTATGCATTTTCTGGCATCTTATTGCGGTCGGTATAGGAGATAGGTCGTTACTTTACCAACGCTAAACAATGAACTGACCTCATGCTTGCCATGGTAGATTGTTTGGCCAGACTATATTTTTCCCCTTCCCGGAACCTATAGAATGAACGCTGTAGAATTACCAAGTGTGCTATTCGTCGATGGTTTAAGACAACCTAAGCGTAGTAAAGCGTAAGCCAACTTGGCAAGTCGCAGGGATTGCGGGCGCAACCCTGATGCTCTGTTGTCCAATCCAGCCATATTGTGTACCTACTATCCTCGTTGATTCCTGTCATTGCTCGTGACTCCTGTAACTCAACAGGGCATACCGAGATCCTCACTCTCTTCTTCTACTTTTGGGGGAACGGGCGTTTACAACAAGTGTCCCGGTTTCTGCACATCTTCCAATTTCCACTGCAGCTTCTGTCTTAGAGCTTAGAGGGGTTATGTGTGTATGTGAGCCAGACTTTACGGTTTGCTATCCGGCTATCTACACCCCCTGAAACAATCCCCCAAGCCTTGCGCTCACCTAATGTGCCTATGTTGGTTTGGAGCAGGCTGTGATGCTCGTGCAAGGATCTATTTTAGCTCGGCTGCCGCCTTGGCTGGATTGAAATAATCTGGCACCCTCCATTACACTTTGGGGGAGGCTAGAGGATGTAGGGACTTATAACTGCAGATAAGAGCACATCTTCCCAATAGTAACTGTAAAGAGTACCTCTTCACTCTCCCTTCCTCCCCCTTTTCCACTCGTTTGAACGGACACGACCATTGACATCCCGCAAATTCTGCTCCCAGCTCAAATTCAAAATGGGTTCAAGAATTCCTGTTCGCGTAATCATCTGCGTCGACGGTACGTCGTGCGATCCGGATGGCCCAGCTTTGAGGAGCAGAGCACACAGGAATGTCACAAACGTATATCGTCTTTGTGCCAGCATTCAGAAGGGAATCTGCACGGATAAAAATGGCAAGACGTATGTTATTCTACACTTCCAGCTAAACTGTACACTGTTTAACGAGCTTTATATCCAAATAGCTTTACCCAAGAAAAGAAGTATTTCCCGGGTATTGCCTCGAAAGACAATATTCGGCATTCCCAGCGTGTCTATCAAGCTGTCAACGGCAAGGAGTGCCTCAACCAGGTCCGCGACGTCTATCGAGAATGTTGCCGACTAGACGGGCCCGAAGACGAGGTTTGGTTGTATGGCTTCAGCCGAGGCGCCTGGGTCGTGAGAGCGGTTGCAGGGTTGCTCCATTATATCAGGGTGCTGTCGGCTGAGACGACGGAACAATTCTTCCAGCGAGACTACAATAATGCGCTGAGGATCTATCGTAAGATGCAAGCACAGGATAAGCTGGGGCAGGGTCAGGTATGTTTCACATGCTCTTCCATAGTCTCTGCATCATGCATCTGCATCGTTCGTTACCCAATCCCGGCTGACCTTGACGACCCTCGGGCCCAGATCCACCACATGTTGTCCTCTGCGACCCGAGCGGCGCCCACCATCAGATTTGTAGGGGTTTTCGACACTGTCAAAGCCGTGAACGACGCTCGGCTGTTCGACATCTCCTTCAACGATTCAATTATCCACATGCGGCATGCATTGGCCCTCAACGAGGACAGGGCGGCCATGCAACCCGAGTGCATATATCCGTCTTTCACTCCCCACAGGACCTTGTTCCATCGAACTTTCGTACAAAGCTGGTTCATTGGCGCTCACATTGACATCGGAGGGTCCTCTCAGAAAGATGGGTTGTCTCTGTACCCTTTACAGTGGATGCTTATCGAGAGTGAGGAGATTGGTCTTTGCCTCAAGTTCGAGGGATCATTCGGTGGGCGTGCTCACATTGACGACTGTTTGAAGCTCACAGGCCTTTGCGGTGATGCCTCCTCCCAGCAACATGTATTTACAACCAAGAACAATCTAAAACTGAAGATGATGGATATCCGGTCAGTCCACAACGACTCTTCTAAGGACCGGTACAAAATCCAGTTAAACCGCACCAGGTCCTCCATCATCTGGCAGAGGAAAGCCCGCAAACCGTTCTACCAGGAATCAGGCCATCTGGAGGGACATTGCAGTTTTGGTTCGTTCATATGAGACAACCTCTTTCGTTTTTGCACTATTCCATACTGACGCTACGTGGCAGCTCCACAGGGGACCATTATCCATCCGTCGGTTTATCTCATCCTGGATGAACATATGAGCACCTGCCTCACCGTTGAGAACGACCCTTTCCATAAGCACTTGCAGAAATGGAGGGTTAATTCTCTAGGCTTTGATGACCAGTTTCCCGAAGTTTCCCAAGTTCCCAAGATGGGCTTCTGGAATAAGGAACAGACTGCAGACAAGCCTCAAGACCTTGGTGCCATACGCATACTTGTCTGCGGTAACACCGGAGTAGGCAAGTCTTCTCTCATCAATAAGATCTTCGGTCTTCCATGTGGAACGGAAGTCGCAAGCGTCTCCCATCGTTCAAGGGGTATCCACAACGTCAAAGAACCAATCACCTGGCCAGACCGGCCGGATATCATCATCCACGACTCTGGGGGCTTTGAGGCTGCCGCGCTCAAGGAGTTCGAAGCCATCGAGGACTTTCTCAGGGAAAAGTCCGAGGTGACGGAAATCAATGATCGTATTCATGCCATCTGGTTCTGCCTCGAACTGAACGCTACTCGGACCACGCAACAGGCCACCGAAAGTCTATTCAAGGCAATATCAAACTATGCACAAGATATCCCCGTCATAGTCATAACCACCAAAATGGACGAATTTCTAGCTATAAAGCAAGGAGAAAAACGCAAACAACTGAAGGAGAAAGGTGAGCCCGTCTCCCTCGAGGCTATGGATGAGTATGCCGAGAGCCAGCTTCAGGAGCGTCTAGAAAAGATCGAAGAGGAGATTCTTGATCTGAAGTTCGGGCGATTCGACGCATGCGTTGCAGTGTCCAAAGGTAAGCTGAACTATTACAGATGACCTGCAAATGTTTCCGACTAATAACCCGCGTGACAGACAACCAAGGTTCAATCGAAGAGCTTAGTAAAATAACGTCGGAATGCTTTTCCCACGGTAGGGTCAGGCTTCTCTACATCCGAGCCCAAGTTGCCCGCATCGACCTGAAGATAGGTCTAGCCATCTGCGAGACGATGAGGATCTACAGAAACGTGTTGAAAAGCACCGTCTCGGTCGCCAGCATACCCATGCTAAGCACAACGAACCGTCTCTCTGCTGCCGTGGAGCTCTGCCGAGTAATCCTCATTTGTTTTGGAATGCCAAGTGTAACCCCTGAAGTGGCGTTTGAGATATGCAAGAAACATATTTTCGACGATATCGGCAGCGATTTCGCCGTCTTCTTTGCTGAGTGCATGGCTACCGTGGGTATGCTGGCATCCATCGGCACCGGTGGTTTACCTTTCTTCCTTATACCCATGGCCACGAATGTTCCTCTGGTGGTCCCTGCCGCAGCACGCCTGATTCTGATGTTGGCATGCGACCTTATCCTTATCTTTTCTCGTTCGTTCCAGGAGGCCACAGCGAAATGTCTCGCTCAGCCCGAGATCGCGGACCTGATTCAGGCCGCGATTTCGTATAGAGATGTCTGCAAGGAGGTGCACTCGCACGTCGCCACGAAGATGCCCAAGCGCAACGTGGTGAAGTTCTTCCATATCGATGACGTCGAGGAAATATTCAGAAACACGATCCAGGACTTCAAGAAGCGGGTAATGAAGGAGTCAAAAGTGCCAATGGCCAACTTCCGAAACCCTGTGGGCCTCCAAAGACCTAGATCTTCTATGACACTCACCGA
The DNA here is from genome assembly GCA_006508115.1 of Apiospora malaysiana. Classification (NCBI taxonomy): domain Eukaryota; kingdom Fungi; phylum Ascomycota; class Sordariomycetes; order Amphisphaeriales; family Apiosporaceae; genus Apiospora; species Apiospora malaysiana. The sequence continues at coordinate 1,270,348 of QUSE01000014.1, forward strand.
TGCACCTAACCGGTCTTTGGATAGCGAGGTGAAGGGTCTGGACACGCCTAGTCTCATAGGCGAGGGTGACAGAGAGGCCCTCCAGCAGACACAGAGCAAGCTTCAAGAACATAGCCAGAATTTGGAGGGTTGAAGATGGTTGCCGTGAGGACAGGCTTATGAGAGTGTTCAATAGGAAGCTTGGTCTGGGAAATGAAGAATGTATGCACTTGGATATCTCTGGGAATGTTGACCAGTATGACCTGTAACTAGGATTTGATTACCTACTTATCTTCCCTCGACAAATTGTCTAGCTTTATAATGATTTCCCTTTCGTGGGGTTTAGTTAAGTATTCTCATCGAGTTGTGTCTGTAGCAAAGACCCGTGAACGAAACGCTCTCGCGGCCAAATTGGCTCTACCTCCCCGGCCGTTACCCTGGGCCAGCTGCGCTTCTCATGTAGCTCGTTGTTGGCTGCCGGAAGTGTTTGGGGATTCATTCAGTACGGTTGTCGCTGTGTTCACAGCCTCTTTGAGGTGAGCGATCTGCTTATCTTGGTGCCGCTTAGTCTTGTCCACTTAGACTCCTGGTTGGCCAGAAAAGGAACAAAAAGGAAAAAGGAAAAGAAATTAGTAGCGACTTAACAGAGCTACAAAAGGGTAGCAGGCGGTTAGTCGGCACGTTCGGCTGCGTTGGGACTCTTTAGGCCGCTCTGGATAGCCTTCTGTATGGTATTAACGTCCTATTCAAGTTGGTGGGCATGCGCCGTAATGCTGTCTGCGGTCTTGCCTAGGGCCGGCCAGCGGGCGTGGCGGGTGGTTTTGGGGTCATAACAACGTCAAGGCCGCCCCAAAATCAGCGATTCGACCCCCACGAGCCGCGTTGATGCCGCGCCGAGACCTATGCGGGCTCATAGCGTGGCGGTAAGCCGTGAGATTCTATGAGCGACCGATCTGATCTGGCAGCTCTTTGTAACATAGTTCAGCACGGGATGGATTATGGATGCACATCCAGAGTTCAGATATGCTCCGTACAGTGAGAATGTTCAGAAGGATTGATTCGGTCTGCGCTCAGACAGTATATGCCATGAGAGAAAACCAAGGCTTTGAACTCCCGCTATCTCAAGCCCTAACGCGAGACCTCGAGACTCGGTTGCTTACGTAGGCTTGTCTTAGCCAGATAGGCAGCCATGCCTCAACAGCCGACGGGCAATTACCATTTGTCCAATGTGGAAGGGTAAGAACGCCATGGCTGCTGCAGGCTGTATGTTGAATCCTGTATATTAGGTGCAATACAAAACACGCCATTGGCTGGGAGCCAAATGTAAAAACACGGGACAGGGTGCAGAAGGCCGGTTTCAATATCCAACTATCCCCTCCGCATGGCCCTGCCGATGAATCGGGTGTGAAGCCATGAGAGCGAGCCATCAAGAGGCTGGGTGTATATCTATCAGGGCGTCTATTCGAAATAGTAACACCCATGGAGCGAAGGTACAAGGAGGATTGGTAGGAGAATCGGTGAAATATGAAGGAGGCAGTATGCGGTACTAAGCACCGTTTTCGTCCGTTTTGCTTCAATCCAGGCTTTTTTTAGCGTAGCTCATGCGGTGGTGCGGCGTCTTTCCATCCCAGAACACTCTACTGACAAGGTCGGTATTCGTCCCTCCCTCCCAAATAAGAGCTTAGAGAGCCGACTTAATACTAGGATCGATGACGATCTGGGAACCCTCGGTATTATATATAATTCGTTTTCCATCTTGGCTATATACTGTTTTTATTCCAATGGACGTACACTGCTCACGAAAATGTATTGTTCTTTTTGTTCAACACTTCAGTGTCAATAAGAAGTTTATATCCGCGAAATAATTGTGCCTTACACATGACCACAGACATGTTCACAGATACTATTCTTCGTCAGCAATCTGTACTGCGACGATCAGGCTGGCTCCTTCGTGGAACGAAGAAGAAATGTTCACTGTCAAGATGGAGGTACTGTAGCGTATTGCATCAGAAAAAGCGTGTGGCCTACCCCAGCATATCACCGAGATAGTAACGCTATATATCAATCCCGGCCTTCAGCTGCCGCATAGGAGCTCGGGTTTTGCACTCATTGAAGGCAAATGGCCGCGGCAGTGTGGTGGTACGAAGAGAAGCTCGAGGAAGCTCGCATCACCCTTGCCCATGGCCCCCAACCGGCCTCGTCCTCGCCAGACTGTGAAAAGTCCTTTCATTCTTTCGTCTTTCCTACTGCTCTCCCAACCCCTTGTGCTTCTCTCTATCTGGTCTCTGTTGGCGTATTTTTCCTGCGTGTCCTGAATCTACTACTAATAGCACAGACATTCCCATTGACCGCGGTTCGAATCAAACCCCCGGGGAGCATCTACTAGAAGTTGATAACAAGAATATGAATATGGCCTTCTTGACTTTCCCTCTCTTGATAGTAGTGCTCTCGGCATTAGCTCCATCACGCCGATCCTGAGCCATGGGCGCCGGTTCATGCTACAAGCGGGACGGGTCGCTGGTGAGAGCGGACCACAACTGGGTACCCTGCTCTCCGGACCAGAAGGTCAGCCATTGCTGCAGCACCGCCGACTTCTGCATGTCCAACGGCCTCTGCCTGGACGCCGGGGCCGACCAGTATATGACGGTCCAGGGCTGTACCGATTCCAACTGGGTCGGCTGCAACGAAATATGCAACAACACTCTCCGCGGTGAGTAAGCCCAGGAGAGCAGCGAGTACAATGAGAAGAAGGAGTCCAGAAAAGAGTGATAGTACAGAGAAACAACGAGGGAACAAAGGTGTTGGTCTCGTGGTAGAGAGAAGAAAAAAAGCAAGTTAAGTTTCGCTGACATTTGCCATGCAACGACAATAGGTCCCAAGGGAGAGGGTATCGTGACCCTGTGCTCCACACCCGACGCCGGAGGTTCGATGAATTACTGATGCGGAAACTGCAACTGTGGCGACTCCAACCTACCCAAGATCCGCATGGCCGCGGACGTCTTCCGGCCGCCGCAAGCAGCCGCGTCTAACTCTTCGGCGCCACTGCCCACGCAGACGGCTACCCACGGCAGCAACAGCAACAACAACGGTAGCAACCCGCATGCCCTCGCGATCGGACTGGGCGTCGGCGTCCCGCTGGGCCTGGCCCTGATTGGCGGCATCATCTTCCTCGGCCTCCAGCTGCGGAAGTGGGCGGCGGCGACGACGCGGCAGCGCACCCGAATGACCGGCCCCGGAGAGGAGAACGAGAAGACGACGCCGGTGGGTGGCGGCGGCGGGGGTGGGAGCAATGTTCCTCATCCCGAGTTGGTGGGCAGCGGTCGGGCTGAGATGGGCGCATAAGACCTGGTTTCCGTAATTCTGCTAAAGAGAAGGGAGGAAGGGCTGAAGAGGGGAGAGCCTCAAAACGACCGACATGGAGCATCCTCACGGGTTCATGTAGAAGCAGTGTTTGAGTAGGTACATATATAGGCGGGATGTTGATGGTTTGCAGTACTTCAATATTCATGAAACGATTACGCACACACACGTATGTATACATACACATCGATTTTCAATTTACCTCCTTCTCAGTCGACCATCCAACGCCACCTCAAGCCTTGCTATCCGTAATACTGCGCCATGTAGAGAGCCGCGTGGGCTATCGAACCATTGGCTCGGGATGGTTTTCGTGGTACTAACGAAGGTCGCACTGCGTCGTTCCTTTTTCCGACCGTCAGCAAAGATCCGCCCAGGCATGACTGTCCATCCTCTTCATTATCTCCTTCATTCTTTCCTTTCTTCATGCTGCCTTGCCGCTGATTAACCTATATCTCTTTATATTCCATCCCACTCTGTGGTCGTCGAAGTCTCTCTGACGTTGTCATCGCATCCCGTCCCTGTTGTCGAAAACTTTCGCTCTGATTACTCTCTCTATCCGAGAACCTGGGAACACCACAACGGACCACCTCAGCAGCAACGATAGTTAACAAAATGGCATTGGCTCCTCTGTTCATATCTTTTGTGCTGGCCCTAGCCCTGCGCCATCAATCCTCCGCATCTGCCGCCAACAGCAACCAATGCTACAAGCGTGACGGGACACCCCAGGCGGCGGACAAGAGCTGGCTGCCCTGCGACCCGAGCGCGAAGGCGAGCCACTGCTGCAGCGCCTACGACCTCTGCATGTCAAACGGCCTGTGCCTCGACACCATCTCGGACCAATGGTTCTCGGCCCAGGGGTGTTCCGACTCCAGGTGGCCCGAGGACAGCTGCCGCGAGCTCTGCAACGCGACCATCCGAGGTAAGTAAAGTGAGTGCTGCAGAAGCCGGAATGATTTTGTGTATTAGTAGTAGTGGTAGTATTAGTAAGGAAGATTCAAAGGGGGAAGAAGTATTGGAATATTCTGACATTTATTTACTCATGCGACACCGACATAGATTCCGACGGCTACAGTCGCGTATGGATTTGCGAGCATGCCGATAAGGCGGGCTCCGTCCGGTACTGCTGCGGGGCCAACACCTGCTGCCAGACCGAATCGAACCTGCAAGCGATCCATGTAGCCACGGCCGCCTTTCATCCACCGCAAGCGGATTCCGCCACTTCTTCGGCGTCGGCTCCAACTTCAGCGTCTCTTGCACCCGCACCGACCCCCACGCAGTCTGCTCGCAACGACGGCGCCAACAGTGGCAGCCACGACGACAACTCGCGAGCTCTTCCAATCGGGCTGGGCGTTGGCATTTCTCTTGGGCTGGCCCTGATCGGCGGCGTCATCTTCCTCGGCTTCCAATTACGCAAGTGGGCCGCCGCTACCCAGGAGAGCACCGCGGACAACAAGAAAGGCGGCGAACAGGCGGCGTCAGGTGTTGGTGTTTTCCCTACTATGACCCAGCAGACGTATCCGTCGGAGCTGGCCAACCATGAGCGTCGACGGGAGTTGAACAGCGACGGGGTTGAGATAGGTTGACAATACACTGTCATCACTCTGCATTGTCAGTCAATGGAAGTAATGGAGTATGGTTAAGATGAGACCATAGATAGGGACGTTGTCGTATACTCACAAAGAAACAGGCTTTCGTCACAAGCAGGGCAAGGCAAGATACAGCGTTGCCAGAAAACAGGTTAACACTTGCAATATAATGCGTATATATACATACATACAAACAGCCGACGTCCTCCTTAGCCAACCACCTTGGTATATACAATGTGAGCTGTGGTGGCGATGAAGTCATTCCGGTCGGTAGGCCAATCAAGAATCCATATGAATCCAATCATCTCGTTCTCCGTAACCCCTTTCCCCAAGAATCCGTATCATGCAAGTCACGTGTTAAAACGTGCCTAGGTCCTCCGCGACCTCAAATTCGGCGTCGGTGTTCTTGCGCACCGTCTCCACGTCGACGCCCTCGGCGACCTCGGTGAGCGTGAGCCCGCCCTTGGCGCGGTCGACCTGGAACACGGCCATGTCGGTGATGATGGTGCTGACGACGCCCTTGCCCGTGAGCGGCAGCGCGCAGTCCTGCACGATCTTGGGGCGGCCCTTCTTGTCGACGTGCTCCGTCGCCACCACGATCTTGGTCTGCTCCGGGTTCGAGACCAGGTCCATGGCGCCGCCCATGCCCTTGAACACCTTGCCCGGGATCATGTAGTTGGCCAGGTCGCCCGACGCCGACACCTGGAACGCGCCCAGGATGGAGACGTCGACGTGGCCGCCGCGGATCATGGCGAATGACTCAGCCGAGTCGAAGGTCGACGCGCCGGGAAGCAGGGTAGTCGTCTCCTTGCCCGCATTGATCAGGTCCGGATCCGCGTCGGCCTCGGTCACAGGGTAGGGGCCCATGCCCAAAATGCCGTTCTCGGACTGTAGCCAGACCTTGACGCCCTCGGGCACATAAGACGCGGCCAGGGTCGGGATGCCGACGCCGAGGTTGACGTAGTAGCCGTCCTGCAGCTCCTTGGCCGCGCGCTTGGCGATGCGGTTACGCGAGTCGAGGGATTTCGTCGGTCCAGAGGAAGAAGCTGTATCGCTGCTGCTCTCAGGCGCAGCAATCTTGAGGTTCTCAAAGTTCTTAGGCGCTGTCGCTGGCACGATGCGATCGATGAAGATGCCTGGCAGGTCCACTTGGTCTGGGTCGATGGAGCCGATGGGCACGATGTTCTCGGCCTCAACAATGGCGATCTTGGCCGCCTTGGCCATGAGGCCGGCGTACGTCTTGGTCGTGTACCTTTTATGGGCCCCATGTTAAAACCACAACCTTTGCGACTCTGTCTGGAATAAGTATTACTAGGACTCACTTGAATACGCAGTTGCCTGCCTCATCCACCTTCCACGCGCGCAAAATAGCCACGTCTCCGGGGAGCGCCGTCTCCATGATGTACGACTTCCCGCTGAATATCCGCGTCTCCTTGGGTTTGCCCATCTCTAGCACGCCCTCCGGTGTGAAGCGCGTGGGGATATCTCCCGTCTCGATAAATGTGCCTGTCAACACCGTCAGTTACGAGGCGCCACGGAAGTGATGAGGAGAGTAACTTACGGCCGCCCGTCGCCGTGTAGAAGGCCGGAATGCCCGCGCCGGCCGCACGCAGCTTCTCGGCGAGGGTGCCCTGGGGACACAGCTCGAGGGCGATTTCGCCTGAGAGGTACTGGCGCTCGAGCTCCTTGTTGGCGCCCAGATACGACAGCATCATGCGCGTGACCCGGCCATCCTTAGTGAGCAGGGCGAGGCCTTTGTCGTTGGCGCCGGCATTGTTGGACACGGCCGTCAGACCTTTGAGGCCCTTCTTGTGGATCGCTTGTATAAGTGTCTCTGTTTCGCGACAAAAGCGCAATGCGCGGGACTAATTAGCATTTTTTTTTGTTGTTGCCGAGGTCGACTCGTCGGGAGCGGAAGAAGCTTACCAGCTACACCACAGAGGCCAAATCCGGCGCTCAGGATAGTGGAACCATCTTGGATGTCGGCAATGGCGTCATCGGCGGATTTGAAGACCTTGGAGCCTCCTCGCTGCTTCTTGGCTGGTTGTCGGTCGGTCGAGTATAGTTTTCGCCATTTCTGGAGCAGCGGCGCATACTGTTTCGCAGTCGGGGCGGCCGATCGGTAACTGAATTGGAGCGAGGTGCGCAGAAATGCCGGCGCCCGTGTCAATGCCATTGTCATGGCTTCTCCTTCTCCTCCCCCTTCTCACGCTGGCTCAACTCGAATAAGGAAAAGAAAAAGTCGCCTGCCTTCCTTGTGCGCAGTACATGAGAGCAGGAAAGAGAAGCAGAAAAAAGTAGTCGAGGTGGGAGTCGCGATAGTCCAGAGAGTGAGTGGCAGCGAGTTACATGGTGGGAGCTTGCTTGCTTAAACGTCATTGCTGGCCCGCGGTCCAGTCTGCCAGTGTAAGTCGCTCGCTCATAAAAAAAGGGCCGGCCGTCGATGCTCAGAAACCAAGAAGCCCATTGAATGAATGCATGATGCATGTGTCTCCGCATTGACCACTTTAGTGCCATCCCACTTCTTCCTAGCCTTGTACTTGGGTTATCGGCTTGTATGACACGGTCAATCAATCTCCCATCATGAACATCCGACTGACATAACACGATCTTGTTCCGTATCACCTGAGCTTTTCCAGCTTCCTGCGCCGGGTTGCACAGAGCGGCGGAAAAGGTAGCGTTGTAGCGTTCAGGGGTAGCAACAAAATCGGGTTGTACCCCGCGCTTTGCCAGGCAGGCCCTTCAGCACATCACTATGTAGGTGCATGTAAATAAATGTAAATTTAGTGAAAAGATAGCAGCATGGCACGGTATCTAACAGGTGTTGGAAGAAAGGTTGAGGAAACTGTCACTATATGTCATTTGAACGGTTAGATGGCCTACATGCAAAGATATTTCATTGGCTATTACCGTTCTATATGCAAGCAACAATGATGATCTCCTTTCAATGGTTGGGCCGGTCTAGTGCTCCACACGGATTCGCTCCTCGAAATTCATTCCATTACTGATAATAGCGACCTCATTCCCCCGGACGAACAAAACGTCGCCATTTCCCGTCGCAGCCATCTGGAGCGACCTCTGCTGGCTCTGCCAGTCGGACGGGATGGAAAAGTGCCGCGAATAGTGCTGCCAGCCGCCCTGACTCGTGTCGACGGAACACACCCAGCTGGTCGAGTCCACGAACACCAGCCTGGACCCGTAGCCGCCGACCAGATGCATGACTCGCACCCCAATGGGTGTGAATGCCGCGACTGCGTCCAGGCGTTGAGGTCGATCAGACTGAAGTGGCGCGAGACTGAAGACCACCGCCTCGGTGGTGAACTTCTCATTGTAAAGCTCAGAGAGCTCTACGACTAGGAGGGTGCCCTGAGCAAAGCTGAACACGTTCTTGATGCCCTGGGCTTGGCGAGGCGCGTCGTCGTCAGCATGCTTCAGAGGTGTATCGGTCGATGAGTTTCTGTTGGCCGACTCCCACTCGGAAACCGACAGTGTAGTCGCAGTCACCAGCATACGGTGCGCCAGACTCTCGGGGTGATTGATCCAGCAAAAAGAGGGTTCGGGTCGCCACGGGTGCGTGCTAATCAGCTGCCTCGTCGTGATGTTCCAAACGCTGTTGGACTCCTCGGTCGACACGAGCAACAGGTTGTTCGAAGGCCCCAGCAACAGCTGTCGAATCATGGAGTCGGCTTTCCTGTCCAGGAGCTTGGACGCGACGGTCCAGCCGGTTTCGGGGTCTGGCTTCAATGCGCAAACGATGAATCGGCAAGCGGTGTCCGCTGTAGCTATGGCGTTCTCCTTGGCCGCCCATGCGACAGAAGTCACCGATATGTTGTAATTGTGTCGGTACAGTACCTTCCTCAGCCCGCCGGAAGAGATGTCGTGTACGGAGACAGAGCCATCGGACCTGCCGACGAAGAAAAAGCGCCCAGAGCCCTCAAGCTCGATGCTTGTGATCTCTAGCTCATCGTCCTCCAGTCCCTTGATGATGGGTTCCCATTCGGCCGGCTCGGTCGAGGAGTCGTCGCGCTTCGCCATACCCGACAACACGGCGGGCTCCCAGACATTGCACTGCGTTCCTCGGACATCCAGGAACCGTTGGTTGTCGGTGCTGAACGACAGACCGCGGATGCCATAGTCGGCTGCGTTGACCCTGTACAGCAGCTGCAACGTGTCGAACTCGAGGAGCTGCACCATGCCCGCCGAGTTGCCCGTCACCAAGGTCAAGCCGTCCGGACTGCAAGCGACCAGCTGGGCATGCGCTTGGACAGTCTCCAACAACGTCAACTCCTCGTAATCGAAGAGGCTCAAATCGCCGTCCTCGTAGGCAGCCGCGAACCTGGGATTCTCTTTCCTGGCGTTGAAAACAATCGAGGTCGGCGAAGTGTTGGTCCCCAGTCGCTGCGCCATCGGATCGCTCTCGCGACTAAGGAGGCCGTACGTGACATCCTCCTCCACATCGAACAGGCAAATGGGCCTGCCCCGGTAGACGATGGCGACCAGAGAGCCGTCGGGGCTCAAGGCGGCGGTGATCGGGGGACGCCGGAATTTCCCTTCGTCGTGGAACGGCGTCTTGTGTGTCCAGCTCACGGTCCTCTCGACCCGGCCAGATTGCATGCTCCATGAAGTCAAGGTGTTACTCCGATCTGCCGCCATGATCATTTCGCCGTCTTCGCTGAGGGCAATTTGCATCACGTCGTGGGACACCTCGAAGCTCCACAGCATGAAGCCACTCTCGGTTTCCCAGACTTTGACGTCTCGTCGGCCGGCAGACAGTAGATGCGTGCTCGCGCCATTGAACAAAAGCTGCTGTACCGGAGAATGGTGTTCGATCGTCTTCCAGGGCAAGCACGTGCTGTTGCGGAAAATGGTGATGGTCCCCGCCTGGTACCCCACCGCGAAGACGGCGTCGTCGCACGCGACAGAGGACACATGTCTGTCGCGCGTGTCTATACTGCACAGTCGGTCGTTCCAGCCCTTGTCCGTCAGTCCCCTAACTGTTATCCCCTTGAACCGAGACGACGCCGTAGCCACGATGGCCGACGATTTGGGACAGAATGGCGGTATGAGCGAGTATATCGCCGAGGGGCTCATGAGGAGGTTCGGGCCAAACCCAATAACCAGGTGGTGCAGATCGACGACCCAGTTCTGGGTGAGATGCACAAACTCGCCCAGGGGGGACGAACTCCGGATGTGCCGCTGCACATATGCCTTGATCGAGTTCGCTGTCCTGGTGAGAGCCGACAGGCTCCCCTCGGTGGCCACGAACTCGATCCAAGCCAGGACGTTGGATTCGAGGAAGTCGTACAGCTTGGTGCTGATGGAAGAACTTGATGACGTGGTGTGGCGCAGGTGCTCTGCGAACTCGAAGCACGCATACGTCGCAAACGGCGAGCGAGCCGGAGGGTGGTTTTGCTTCCGCCGCAAGCGGCGCGCGCCCGGCACCTTCATCTGGTCCGAGCATAGGAACTGGAGACAGATCCCGGACAAGCGGTGGTGGCCGGCCTTCACATCGACGCAAAACTCGGAATCAAGATCCGGGTTTACCAGGAAGGATTTGGCCGTGAGATGGACGATCATGACCCGCCCCGTCTTGTCGACATGGACCAGCTGTGCACAGAGAGATGCGATGGCCATCTCCAACTCAGACACCTCGGCACCCAAGTCCAGCAGCAAGGCCTCTCGGAGCTCGTTCACAGTCAGGGGTCGAAGGGCGCATATGATCCATGTGAGGATAGCGTGGGCGAGATCGCGATTCGGTTTGGATCTGGAAGACATGATGGTGAGCGCACGGGAATACAAGGGGTCCATGTCCTGGGGCACCTCGTCTAGTATGCGCTGCACTTCGCCGGCCGACCAGGCCAATGCAAGCTCGTCGAGCACCAGACGCACCCACAAAAAACAGCCTTCACTCTTGCTGATGATCTGGTTGATAAATATATCCTTTTGTTTCTCGTCTCGAATGTGGAACTTGGATCTGTTCCCATCGAGAAACAGCTGAATGTCGAGCTTCGTATCCTCAAAGGATATCTCCTCGGTGGAAATTGGTATGGCGTGGGGGTTCCTTCGCAACTCCGCGAACTGTTCTGTGATCTCGGGCAGTTTGCGACTAGTAATCAGTACCCGGATGCCAAACTCCTTCTTTAGAGAAGCTATCATCGGGAAGAGTGCCTCGAAGTCGGCGCATTCGTCGAGGGCATCAAGGACCCAGAAGTGGTTTCTAGTTGAGTTGATGCGCGAGAGTATCGGCAGCACGACCTTGCGCCATATCGACTTGCTGTCATCCTTGTTGAAGGGAATGGCCTTTTCAATGAGCGAGAGAAGCTGTTGGCGGACACTGGCGTTTCGGACAGCCATCTGGTACAGCAGCGAGCGCAGGAAGCCGTTCACCGTGGACTTGTCTTTGTCTCCATGGCGGAAGAAGTAGTAGCTACAGTCAAGACTCAAACTTGTGAGAGCATTGACGACGTATCCAGACAGCACCGACTTCCCTGTAGCGGGGTTTGCAGACAGTGAGTAGACCATGGACTGATGTGCCGCGTCGGGGTCCATCCAAGTCTGGAACGTCTCTCTGTCCGCGAACCATTCACAGGAGCCCTCCATTCTTGCCTCTTCGAGGTCTTTAAGGTCATCATCGGGTCGCTCTGGCATTGCAAGGTATCTGTCAATTTGCTGCAAGTCTCGCCAAGTGGTCTCCTGGTTGCCAGTCGAAACTACATCAAGCTGCTGTGAGTTGAGGAAACCATAAACGAACGGGTCACTGTCTTAACCTACTCTTAGCCAGCATGGTTCCTAGTATGTTCTGCAGTGTCTCGCGGACGGCCACATAGTTCGGATCGGCGGGTGATGTGAACTTGCAAATGCTTCGGTGGTCGGCATCCAACATCGAATGTCCTTCATGCTGATAGCCCAGGACAGCAGATTCCTTAGTGACGATCAGGTCCGTGCGAAGATAGAGCTCCGTGGCTCGAGACTCGTAGAATGAATAGAGAGAGACGTCGGTAGCGTAGTGACGAAAAGAATCATTCAGAAGCGACAAGAGTTCGTTCTGGTGCATCAGGTTTTGGATGTAGGCGCGAGGAGAATGTGCTGTCGATGCGCGGAGGATGTTGTTGAGTGTCTGCGCAAGGTCGGAGCCCCTGTGTGGGGTGGCCATGAAAAGCATCGCTTCGATTCGTTTAGCAAGTTCGGCGTACGAGGGATCTTGCCGGGCAAGAACGTATGCCTAGTGTAAGTCATGGTTCTCGTGAGCGAAGTATAACATACAAATCAAGCATGCTTGGTTACCCTTACTTGTTTCACCACTAAACCTCCCATGCTATGGGCAATAAAGACGATTGGGTTCTGGGGATTTCAATCAGCATCGCGAGACGAGTAGGCTATATCTGATAATTGATGCCTACCTGTCCAGAACCTGATAATTCAGGAGAATACCGAAGCCTTTCCAATAATTGACGCCCAAAGTCGTGGATATTGATGACGGGGGTGGCCTTGGTGGACATCCAATTGGCATCGTACCCATAGGAATGGATGCGGACATTCTTGAGACCCGGCTCCATGGGAAGCCATGCTTTGGGCCAGAAAAGTGTAGAATCCTCATCAAGACACCAGGTCTTTGTGCTCCCACCACCGAGGCCGTGAACGAAAACGAGGTCGACCAGCGGCTCCGAAGGGCAGCAGAGGAGGTTCAATCCAAGACTTCCGTGGGCGTCGAACTCAGACTGGGCAGAGGACCGTCTTCGTCCGAGCACTCTCTCCAGCAAGCTCGTTCTGGCGAATCGATATGATGGCGGGGCTTGAGAGAGGTTAGTAGATGACTAGAGCAATTGGCATTAGTTATATGAGGCTGGAAGAAAGGTAAAGGCTTTGATGGCATACAGGGGACAAGATCGGATTCAAGTCCGATGCGTGCTTGGAAGTGATTTGGCTATCAAGAGACATGACGTGAACACGAATAGGCTAATCGAGAATACAGGTTGAGACAGCCATATTAGACAGTATAGATCTAACATGTAAAATCGATGGACAGGAGTACTTCTGTTTCATTTGAGAACTCTTCCATTCAGCCTCGGTGCGACACAAAGGATGACCAGTATTATAGTCCAGGACGCTTAGAGGAGCGAAATCGCGGTGAGGATCCGTGTGTGTGAGAGCATAGGAGGGTAAGCAGAGAGACTGCATATCCCATCAATCAGTAAGGCTGTCCTCTGTCGTTGCAACTGATCTGCTCAATTTGGCCTAGAAAGGAAAGTGATCATGAGGTGGTACTATGCGTGGAACTGGATCTGTCTCCGGCTGCATGGGTTGGGGGCGATGGGGGAGGGCACCGTCCACTCATTGGTCAACTTCTCAGCATGAGAATATACATTTACATCTATCTTCCCAATCCCCCGTCTGCGAAAGACTTGGGTCATTCCATTCCCCAGGATTTTCCTCCGTCTCTTGGAATCGTGAGCCATGCCCGACGTCTCAGACCCCAGCGATGGCTACGTCCCCCCGCCTCGAACGGGGCCCAACCCCATGGAGTCGGTTGACCCCAACGTCAGAGCAAGTAAGGCGCTCAACTCTGCTCCAGATCGCGGTAGCATGTCAAGTGCTAATTAATACCGAATCGTAGAATTACCGACCGGCTCCCAGATCGTTAGCATCACGCCACACGGGTCCAGCTTCTGGACACAAACGGCCCAGCTTGAGACGACACTGGCGGACGGCACGACTAAGTTCTTCTTTTTGAAGATTGCTGAAGGGGACAACGGTCGCGGCATGATGAGTGGCGAGTTCGAGAGCATGTCTCTTCTCTTCAGAATAACACCCGATCTCGTCCCCAAGCCAGTGGCATGGGGTACCTACCGAGACTTGCCCCGGTTTCACTTCTTTCTCTGCGACTTCCAGTAAGTTTACATGTTGCGCTTTGCGCGAGGCTTTACTCTCCTTGAAATCTGGTGACTGAGACCATCCGAAGCGACATGACAGAGGAACTGCCCCCCATTGAGAACTTTACTTCCAGCATCGCACGGCTTCACAAGTCGTCCGTCCCCCTCTCTCCGGGGAAGTTTGGCTTCCCGGTCACGACGTACATGGGCTTCATGCCGCAGGATAACACTTGGTGTGACACGTGGGAGGACTTCTTTCGCCAAGGCATGGTTCGCATGTTGCAGATCGAACAGGACGTCCACGGATCCGATCCCGAGCTGAGCGCACTCTGCGAGCAGCTCTACGCCAAAGTCATCCCCAGACTTCTGCGACCCCTCACTGTCTTGAAGTCCATCACGCCAGTATTGGTCCACGGCGATTTGTGGTATGGCAACGTTTGCACCGATAACGCAACGGGGAAACCCATCATATTCGATGCCTGCGTGTTTTGGGCGCACAATGAGTGTACGTCGATGTGTGACTTTATATCTGCGAGACATGTTATACCGATATCAGCCTGCTTACACTTTGGCGACCAGACGAAATTGGGACATGGAGAGCCCTTCGGTATCGTTTCGGCAAATCTTACATCAAGGCGTACCAGAAGCAATTTGCCATTTCTGAGCCGGCCGAAGACCACGATGACCGCAATGCGCTCTACTCCATGTCAGTCACCTTACCAAAAGCCCCCCCACATGACGAATAATACACAGCTGACCCGGCTTGCAGTCGATATGACCTGCATTCATCCATTGCCTACAGGTCATCTTTGCGCTTCCGGAGAGAGTATGCCTGACCGAACCCCTATGAAAGCCCCGCTAACCAGTCTCGATAGTGTCATGAACACCATGAATACCTGATCGATAAGTTTCCTAAGGGATACGAGGAGTGGGAGAAAGAGTACCAAATCTCTCACCAAGAGGCTGAAAGCGGCATCGGTTCCGCGGACATAGCACTTTCATAACCAGAGGTGGCTGCATGAGGAACCTGCTCAATGATGAGTGCTGAGACCACCAACGTGTCTTGGTGTTTGCTAATGACATGATATATCCCAGTCTGTACTGCAGCCTGGCAGCCATAAAACGAAATCCGTCGCCTATCAGAATCGAACGAGGCAGGCGGGTGACAAAAAAGAATTTACCGCAAAAGGGCGTGCATGGAAGTACTCTTCAATATGCCCTTTACTTTATCGACTACTATTTTAACACCTAAAAAGTTTAAAAAAAAAATAGAGAAAACTATTAAAATATATTTTGATAGTTAAATAATCTTTATTGAATTTTTCTATTATTTCCCTCCCTTTCCTCGCGTTGCTGTACTTTGTTAAAGCTATTAAAGGATTCGCGGTAAATTCTTTTTTGTCACCCGCCTGCGAGGGTTGCCAAAGCAAGACCATGGAGGCTGTAATGCTACGCTTACTTCCTTGGCGAGTCGGATGGCCGGCTAAAGCCCTGTCGCCAATGCTTGATGATTCTCGGCGTTGTTGTCTAGTGACTGTGTCCAGCCACCCGCCTCCCTCTCAACTAAAAGGGGATACGGCCCGTTACGTTCTTCTTTTACTAAGATCGACACTCAGAAGAAGCTGTACTGCGTGAGAAATCTGCAGCAAGCGCTGAAGCGGCTGGTGCGATGTGAAGCGAAACGCATTGGATGCCGTCATTGAGGAAAGTCCTGGATGAATTTTGGCACACCTTTGATGACCCCGCTGCCGCCCTTATGATTTACAGCAACCCTGCCCCCATATGCCATGTTTTCTGCTCATATTGATCTGGCGAAGATGCACTATTTTACCATCTCTCCGTGCACTGCCCCTCTCTATTCCGGATCAATGAACGAAAGAATTGCTTCTCTTTGGCACAGACGACGGTAATAGCTGCCAGCTCGCCTTTAGTATACACAGTACCAAGCTAATTTGTGTTGGGGGCGACGACCATCCTGGGCCTCGGTTGCCACGCGAAGGCCAAACTCATGGTCAAAGACTGGCTGGATCTTCTCTGGCGTCAGTTTGCCATCTATCAGCACTCCCCGCAGATTCTCAACGCCAAGCTGACTGGTTTCTTACTAGTCGGTCAAGTCATGAAATGGATATGGAAAATGTAATGTCAGCGGGTCTTATATAGTCTGAAGGCGATAGGTGGCAGGCCATGATGTCCGTCTTAAATTCCTATCGGTCTATCTATCTGGCTTCCAGTCAGCGCCATCCCATGTTACTGTTTGTGTTACCTACATCCAATTCGTCACTATCATAAGGCCAATCATCCGATCACCTATTACTTAAACGACCAACACTCTCGACCCTAATGCCGAGTTTGCTCAACCCTTTGCCATCAATAATGCCCTTCCCATCAAACACCCACTTAGGGCTCTTCATATGGTACGAAATCTTGTTCCAGTCCAGCTTCTCCTTAGGCTTGTACTCATCCGAGTTCCCCGCCGTAGAGTAACCGCTCTTTACCAGGCCGCAGTCGGGACAGTCCTCGGCGCACGACGGCTCCGGGTTGTATCGCTGCAATGGATCTCCTTCACCTCCGAAGCTCAACGCAGGTGCCGATCGGAGCAAATATTTGTGCAGAGACAGTATCTCCGACTCCGTAGGGTCCAGTCGCTCGAACGGACGTGGATCAAGTGTTTTAATGGACTTAAACCTGGGCCGGATCGTCGAGTTGCTCGGCATTGACGGCAGAGCCGGAGTGGCAGCGGTATTCCGGAACTCGTTGAACTCTGTGGTGATCAACACTGCGTTGCTGGCCGCACAGGCTTCATACGCATTGCTGTACACCACGATCGGCCCTCCGTCTTCTTTCAGAGCCAACTGGCCCTTCAGAAGTGTGCGGATCTCATCGCGCACTACGGCCGTGTTGCAACAGGGATCGAAGATGGCAATCTCCAAGGGGCCTTCCTCAAGAAGTGTCTTGATGATCTCTAACGCGGGCGACTCGCGCGTGTCCGACGTGTTGGCCTTGAACGCGTAGCCCAGAAGCGTGATCTTCTTGCCGACCAGCGTGTTGTTCAAACACTTAATGACACGCCGACTGAATCGGTCGCGCTGATACTCGTTCATCTTGACTACCTGGCGCCAGTATTCACCAACTTCGTCGAGTCCGAGAGATTCGGCCAGATAGACCAAACTGAGGATGTCCTTCTTGAAGCAGCTTCCTCCGAAACCGATACCCGCCTTGAGGAACTTATCGCCGATGCGGGGGTCGTATCCGATCGAGAGTGCGATTTCATCCACATCTGCGCCTGTTTTCTCACAGATGGCCGATATCGAGTTGATGGAGCTGATACGCTGTGCTAGCATCGAGTTTGCTACAAGTTTCGAGAGCTCAGAGGACCATACGTTAGTGGTCACAATGCGCGACCGTGGGACCCATGCAGCATAGACGCTGGCCAGCGCGTCGGCTGCTCGTCGCCCGGATGCTGTGGTTGAAGAGCCGATCAGGACGCGATCGGGCTGCATCAAGTCCTTCATGGCTGTACCAGCAGCCAAAAACTCGGGGTTGGAAAGGATCTCGAAGTGGACCCCCGGCCGGTGGACCGACATCTGTTATAGCGTAAGCAAGAGGCCCATCAACATAGGAAGAGAGGAAAGGTTCAAGGCAACTTACGGTTTCCTGGACGAGTTGAGCCGTCCTGCACGGCACAGTTGACTTCTCCACAATGATTGCGCCCGGGCGAGCGTGTTGCGCTACAACTCCCGTGACGGCTTCGAACGCTGTCATATCCGTTGCGCTGCCAGCGCCGACTCCACGGGACTTTGTCGGAGTGTTGACGGCTACTAGTACGATATCGGCCTCACTGATACACTTGGCGACTTGCGGTGAAAAGAAAAGGTTTGGTTGCCTTGCGGGCACGACAGTGACTGCCGACCGGTGCGCTTCGCATTGGCTTTCGCATTCGGACGTGGATGCCGTATCCTCGGAGCCAATATCGGAAGCATCTAACTTGTCTGCCTCGTTGTGAAAGGCGCATTCCCTTGATCCATCGCGGGCAATGCGGACAATGTCGCCCAACCCTGGTTCATAGATGGGAAGATGCTTCGAGTTCCACCTACGGATTCGCTGTGCATCTCGATCTACCACAGTTACCCTTATGTGGGGATTCTGGTATGCTATTACGGCAGCAGTAGGCCCACCTGAACGATTATGGTCAATCATCGCCACCACCATGTTGCTAAAGCGAGCGAACGGAAAGCCATAGTTTCGGCTCAGAACTGCCACTTACCAACATAACCAGCACCAACGCAGCAGATGTTGCGTACCATTTGCACACTGGGGTCTAGTTGCGTCGCCGACAGCGATAAATGGGTTGCGCGAGCAGCCAGAGATGTGTACTCGATATCCAACACGCCATCTGCCGCTGCGCGTAGGACCGGACTGAAAGATAGACTGCCCTCTGGCGTGGTGGGAGCGGTGGAAGCGGCATTGTCCAAGTAGGTAACCTCTTCCGAGTCCCCAAGGGACGCTTTTATCGCCTGCATCTCGTGAGACGCCTAGATACGACGGTGGTAGCACAAGAGTAGGATCGACCTGGAACGCAGTGTTGGTGTAGATGTATGAGCAAATACCAGTCTGGTATCGGGGGGTTGGTCGTGTGAGCAGGAGTATTCTGCGCAATATAGGCACAAGGGTCAATTGTCACGTCTCAGGACGTTTATCAGTGGAAGAATGATTTGCTGATGACGCGCGATGGTTCCTCTCTGACGTCTTAAGGTTGCTGGCGGTTGCACAGTGGAATGTCATACAGGCGTGCAAGAGAGAAGAAAGCCAACACGATTCCAAAATTATGTCGAGAGACTGACGACCTTTTGGGCATGCGAGTGGCAAATGAGATTGTGTGCGCTTGTATGGATATGGGTGTAAGTTGATACCGGGGTCCCATGCACGAACGGGGGAAGAAGGGCTGAGCAACCGAAGAGGAGGTGTAAGTCGCGGGATAGATAGGACAAGATAGCAGAGTGCCACGAGATCAGCCGGTCAGACGAAGAGTCAACGTGCCACCTTGACTATATTCGTTAGCGACTCAGATTCCGGGCCACAGAGGCCGAAGAAGGGAACTCCTGTTCTCTTTGGTCTAGACAAAGCACAACGGAAAAGGACCAGTCGGTCTTGACGGTAGCCAATACATGCTGGTCATGGCAACGTGTGTGCACCTTGATTTGATAGAGGGGTAGAGATAGACACTGCCCACACTCGACCCTTGCTTGGCACCACACTCCAAGCTAGCATGCGAATGCACCGGTATGGAGCAAGAGGGAAAGTACATCCTACATCCGGTTCTAGCTCGGGTGGTTGCTTCACGTGTGATGTTGGTACAAGATAGGTGTGCTATCGGAGCAAGCTTTCTGGTCAACTCGGATATCTGTAGTAAAGGCGCCCCTCATTAGGGCCAACCTCATCCATTCGAGCATGAGGAAAGGTCTTCCGCATATAGAAAAGGAAAAAACATGGTTCGAGGGTTATGAGCTGCTGCTTTGCTGCTCACAAATATTCCTGACTAAAGCCAAAACAGTATCGGCGCATGGTACTGTAAGGTAGAGCACTTGGCAGAGCAGCTGGCAGTAATGGAGGGCCCGGCACGATATCGAACTTCATGGCATGATCAATACGGGGCGGTGGCATCAACAAGGCATAGTCGTTGGTTGGGCGAGTGCGGAATACTCATGTGCGTCCGTAGCTTTCAGTGGTTGGTTGTCGTAAAGTCGCCATGCAAAACCTCTCACGGACGGCGTCAACAGAAGTGGATGAAGAACATTGAACGATAAGGTACATAAGATGTATGTAGTAGTAGTTTGGTACCCTACGCAAGGCAGAGAGGCAGGAGACAACTCTAAAAAGTTCCACCCAACGGGCTGGCCCACGATATACACGGGGGTGGAAAGAGCGATGCTTATTCGTCCAACAACAGCGGCAATCTCCTGGGTAATAGTGGGGCTTTCGCCAATGTCCAAATCGCTCCTTCCTGCCTTCCTTCCTTCTGCGAGCACCAAGAACTGGTGGTGCTTCCCTTGAGCTGTTGCAGTCTCTAAATGCCTGCATGAGGGGTCGGCTGGCTTATCTATTGGCCAGTCCATGGCCTTGTGCAACTAACACTACATGTCATTGGTTACCCTCACCCTTCCTTGCTGATCAAGACCGGTAAATGTCAAGTCTACCTAAGATTATCGGATTCGACGTGATGAGATCTCCATCAAATCCAACCGGGTTCTGCCCAGATAGGAACCTTGGAAGACATTTGATGTTTCTCCAGACTACATGCCGAGGTACCGGTGCCACTCCAAATCTTGACATCCGTAGGCTACTTTTTTTTCGTTGTTGGATGCAGTCCGACCGTGGCCCTGGGACGTCCAGTTCTTACTGACCACTCGTGTGTGTATGCCACGAAAATATCCCATCGGATGATAAGCTGGGTAAAAATAGCAGCGCCGACTCGAAATCTCGTCGGTACTGGCGACGAGTAGGGCACATGTGACCATGTTTAGTTTATCTAGTTTTAGTAAGTGAAAGTCCATGTGCATTTGCCATGCGATACCCATGGTTATTGTCGGAAATGGACTCGATACCTGATCTAAGCTCACTAGATGACCAGAAAAGGAAAACGTGCAACGATAGATTGGTCGACAGCGATCCCAGAGACGATCTGCAAGTGCGTGGTGCAGACGACTAGACGCCTGAACGCTGCTGTCCCACTGTATAAACTCATTCCCCCACTAAAGACCTACCCTAACAAGAACGACCTTAGCACTCAAGATTGAGGAGGAGTATCATGTCTGCAGGAACGCACTGCACTCTATACCGCCTTAAGTACTTGAACTTCTTGAGTTATAAACCGCTCTTAGCTAAAAACTCGCGGCGAAATAACGGGTGGCCACGAGAGAGGGTCGTGTGCCACACATTGCGATCGTTGTCATGTAACGCCCATCAAGCCCACTCATCATGGTGGAAATACCGAAGCACCTTTACGCTAACAACCACTAACAACCACTAACGATGAAATACACACACAGAAGCTGTGTTTTGAGACAATCTTCTGTCTCTGTCAGTGTTAGACAAAGTGTCGAAATCAATAACCACATATAACCGACGGAAAGTGCAGATAACTGTCGAAGAGAAACAGGCTCCTGACATCGGCTACCACATAGAGCGAGTTCTCCGCCTTCATATGCAGGTCTGGCCTGGCTCCTGAATACTAGCCAGAATCCTCTACAATGTCTCCAATCAGCCAAAACCATGATCTCGGCACTTTCCCTGCCTTCTTGAAAGGCCGCCGCATACTTCTTTGCGTAGAATCCTTCGGCCCCATCAACGGCGTCAGTCGCACAAACCTGAACCTCGTCAACCACCTGCGTTCCCACGGCGCCCAGGTCGCCGTCGTGGCGCCCGATAACCACACCAAGGTGAACACCTTCCATGCCATCGACAACCTGGATCTGAGTTCCCTCCGCAGTCAGGAGGTGCGGCTGACGGGGTACCCGGTGCCGTTCAACCCGGAGCTCTCCATCGTCTACCCGGTCCGACTGCTGAAGCTGTACGAGCGGACGTTCGGCGCGCCCCCGGACCTGATCTATCTGGGTAGCCCCGCTTCGCTCGGTTTCCAGCTCATGCTGCAACTGCGTCAGCAGCCCACCGAGGCACAGGTGCCTGTGATTTGCAACTTCCAGACCGACCTCGCGGGCTACTGCGAGATCCTATTCCCACAGCCGCTCGGTACTGTGGCGAGTTGGACTTTCTCTAAAGTGCAGGGGTACCTATTCCAGCACGCTTCAGTCAAGACGCTCTTCTACCCCAGCACGTTTGTCAGGCGGTACTTGGAAGGGGCTGCCGGCGTCCAGAGCAGCAAGCTCGAGGTGTTACGGCGTGGCGTTAACACTGAAGGCTTTAACCCCTCGAAGCGGAGCGATGCTCTACGAAAGGCCTGGGCACCCAACGGCGAAGTCATTCTCTTCACCTGTGCGCGTCTGGCCGGCGAAAAGGGGTTCGGTTTTCTGGCCGACGCGGCTATTGAACTGGATAAGCGGGGGCTTGACTACAAGCTCGTGATAGTAGGCGGTAACCGCAATGCCGTTGTAGAGCAGGAAGTGAAAGACTACTTTCGGCCCCTGGCGGAGAAGAACAAGGTCATATTCACGGGCTTCAAAGTTGGTGAAGAGCTTATGAAAGCCTACGCCTCAGCCGATCTGTTTTTACACTGCTCTATTACCGAGACGTTCGGCCTCGTAGTCCTCGAGGCCAT
This sequence comes from Apiospora malaysiana, assembly GCA_006508115.1. NCBI lineage: Eukaryota > Fungi > Ascomycota > Sordariomycetes > Amphisphaeriales > Apiosporaceae > Apiospora > Apiospora malaysiana. The sequence continues at coordinate 1,292,415 of QUSE01000014.1, forward strand.
GGCCAGTGGCGTGCCGGTCGTGGCGCGCGACGAGGGCGGGCCCTCGGACATCATCGAACACGGCACCACGGGCTACCTGGTGCCACCGGCGGACCTGGAAGGGTTCGTCGAGAAAGTGCTGAGGCTCAGTACCGACCGGAATCTCTTGGGCAGGTTCAGCCAAGCCGCCCGCGATCACGCCTGCGAGGCCACCTGGGAAAAGATCAACAACAAGGTCGCCTGGAAGATGGCCGACGCCATCGAGGCCCGCGAGCGGGAGCAGGCCGGCTACCAGCTCGCCGCGGCGAACACGATGAAAGCCGCGGCGCCACCACTATACGCCTGGTTGCTCATGAGCACAGCCCTGCGCCGGCTGATTACGGCGTCTGTCGTTGACGTCAAGCTCGTCTGGGGACTCGTCGTGATTCTGGGGTTCTGGGCGGGCGTCAGTGTGTACTTGGTGTTTATCAAGGTTGCGCATTTCGTCAAGGACCGTGCTCCGGGGAGGGTTTACTCTATGGTGAAGTCTGTTTTGCGGAGGTAGATGGGACATGGTGGTGATCGGATTTTCAGACGGGTTGTTGGATTTTATCTGCTAGGACTCTTGGATATGCATTACGAGCTACTGTGATGAACGAACTACCTCCTTCACTTAGTGGCATTACGATAACGAGCTTGGTTTATGACTTGTGGACTTTTGACTTGGGAGATGAATGGACAGCGGCTATCCACATACATTCTAGTTGCGGCATTCATGTATGATACCATTAGCACCGTCGCTTTCAATATCAATATATATTCACCAGTACTCTACATCCTTGACGTCTTCTTCTAGTGTTTTTAACATTTCAATGCTGAAGCGGCAAATGCATCCTTTAAAGTACACTGGAAAATCACGCGCTATTGATATTGGTATTCGGGGTTCATCTACCTCTTACCCTGCCCTGCCCCGCAGATCCAGATGGTTCAACGGGGATTCCCCAATCGCGTTGCAATATATACAGTTCTTAGTCACTCGGTGATTTCATCCGTCCGCTTTACTTTGCCCGTCTTGAGCTTAGTTGGTCAGGTACGATCTGGGGAAACGCGACTTAAATGCATTTGGCATTGTTTCTTTTCTTCTTTTGACCCTGCCTAGATAATTCGGGACGATCGCGCGTGTGAGATCACCGATGACATGCGAACTTTGTGGCCGGCATCATCCGTACTGATATCAGTTGTGATGGCCCAGTCTACAGCGTATTTCCCGTGGCTCATGACCACATCAATCCTTCAACAACATGGGGCTGGCCTTTAGCAGGGCAATGTACATCATGCATGTTTCTCTAGGCGACTTTATGTTATACTCAAGTTGCATCTGACATTGGTTAGCTTTTGGTGCTAGTGATACCTCGATGCAGAATAGCAACTGAGGGTTAATGTGCTGAACCTGATGAGCGCGAATTGGCGATTGATAGTAGAATTGTCAACGAGACACGCCGTCGAAGCTTGCTGTACGAAGTGCATTGGCTGCAGCCTTTTGGATTCAGGGGCGCATGTTCACAAATGTTCGGAGTTGATGAACACCGCCGACGCTTTTGACCCATCCGAACTGGACTCTAGGCCAAATTGCTTATTGCGACCGCCGGATAGGCAGTAATGAGCCACTTTATAGGCACCAGCATCAGATTACACAGATCTAACTTCTACGATATACAGATTAGTCTATTTGTTCCCCGTGATCAAAAGAATATTATATTTGGGATTCGTTTCTTGGCGAAACGACAAGACATCGAATGAAGGTTTTTGACAGGATGGAAGGAAGAAAACGAAGAAAGAGCGAAAGCGCCGACTAGCCGGAAGGCGCTACAGACACTACCACAAGGCTTCTGCGAAGGGTTCTGCACAAGGGCCCTTGGCCAGTCTTGACCCCTTTGGGAGCCCAATTTATGGGGGCGCGTTAAAGAAAAGCTAAAAGGGGCTCCTGATACCCACCACCTACAAGGGTCGTTCCCACCACCCTCAAAGTTGGTCAGGGCGTCACTAGCGGGCAGTTCACACCACCCTCAAAATGTATAACTATACATAAAGCTCGGATAGAGTGTGAACTTTAAGATTACACTATATTAAATAGGCATATATATAAATTCCTAAAGGCTCACGCTATTTCTATAATAACTAGGCCTATAATTTAAAATAAACTCTAAAATAAAGGTAATATAAATCGTTATAATAAATAAAACTTTATATATAAATAAAGTTTATACCTAATATAAACTTTATTTATTATAAATTTCTATAATATAATATACGATAATAATATTATTATATACGAAACTATTATCTAAAAGATTATTTAAAGCTTAAACGTTCCTTATATTTCCTACCCTTCTAACGTATCATTATTATTAAACGCTTTATTAAATACGTTTAATAATACCCTACTTAATATAACTCCGAAATCAATTAATATTTATATAAAATATAAATATTCCTTAAACTCTAAGGTTAATAACTCGGGCAAGCCTAAAAGGTACCTTATAATTCTAATTAAAAAAGATAAATAGGTAAAAGATATATATCGAAAACTATATTAATATATAGTATAATTTATATTTTAATATTATATATACTTTATATATACTAACCTCGATAGGATATTATTAAGCTTTTTAAAATAATTATTTCGGATAACTATCACTACTTTATTGAAGTTAATAAAATCTAAGACTATCCGATCCTATTACCGTTTATATATATATCTCTTACCGGTATATTATACATTATTAAATATAAATTAAATTTAGAGGATATTTATATAAAGTAATAATACTCCGACCTAAATTACCGTATCCGGAAATATAAAAATATTTATAAAAATATTAATTTATATATATATACTTATACTTTATATATACTTTATCTATATTAAATTTATTTAAAATTAATAATATTATACTTAATATAGTATAGCTCGTAATATATTATTAAAATTCCTTAGGTATATTCTAATCTAATATATATACTTTATATAAATTAAATATATATAGATTTTAAATAAATAATATAGTATACCATTGAAGCTATATTTACTTTAATATTAATTATTATAAATATTATATATAAAGTATATTTATAAATAATATAACGTTCGACCGACCTTAATTTAACGAGCTTCCACTATTATATTAAAATACCTTAAGAAGGAATAAAAATCGAACTCTAAATTAATAATTTAAAAATCGAATTATAAAATATATTATTTACCCCTTTATATAATATAATATAAATTAAATATATATATAGCTTCTATAACGTAATTAAAAGGATTTATATCGAAAGTAAATATAGATACTTTTTCCCTAGGTATAATAATATATACCTTAATAGGTTATTCCGAGTCTTTTTATAAAATAATATATATACCCTATATATTCTATATTTAAATATTATATTAATATAATTTAGATTACCTTTATTAGGTATCCCCGGGTTAATAAGACCCAAACCCATTATTAAGCGATTACTATTAAAAATAATACTAGCCGTATCGATCCCGGCTATCTTTAAATATTATATTTAAATAGGCCGTAAACGGAGATTATATAATATATATATATTAGATATTTAAAGATTAGAAATCGATAATATTATAAATATAATTATCCGTTAAAAGAAAGTTATATTTATATAATAACGTATAAATAACGTATAAATATTTTTATATTATATATATACCCTATCGATAGGTATATATATATTATTATATATAGATTATATTTATATATTCCTCTAATTCTAATTAAATTATTGCTACCGTTAAAAATAGAATTTAATAAATTTATATAATAATAGAATCTATTAAGGTTAATTTAGGGTATATATAAAATCTATTTATATAATATTTATATTAACTTTATATATAATTCGATTATAATCTATATAATTCTATACCTAATTCTATATTAAATAAAGCGTAATATATCTTAATATATACTACCTCGGGTTTAACCTAGAAAATCGGATAAATAAGTTAATTTAATAATAACGTTTAATAATATACCCCGAAAGTATAGACCTTACTAAATACTAGCGTAAATTCTACCTAAATAATACTTAAGTAAAAAATAAATAATTCCTTTAAAAGATATATATTTTTAGGGAATATAAAGGGATATTATAATATATAATAATTTATATAACGAAATATTAAATAAATATATTTTTAAAGTATACTTATATTTAAATAGATCTATTATTTAAAATAATTATTAGGATAACTAACCTCTATTCCTTAATTAGGTATAATAATTATATATAAGGTATATATATATACTATTTATATATTATATATATTAATAACTCTTTTAAAGATTATCGTTTTTATATATATATTTATTAATTAGGATATTATTGAAACATATTACTAATTATTTATATACCTATTCTATTAATTCGAACGTATTTCTAATTAAAAAATCCGGTTTAAATATTATATAAATTTAAATAATATTAAGTATATTATTATTATAATCGCTATTAATATATATATAAAATAAGCCTATAGCTTTAGAAAATTCCTTTATAATATATTTTATTATTATTTATATACTTTATATATATTAAATATATACTAAATTTAGATTTAATTCGGATATAATAAAAGTATTTACTGTACGTTATTATATTCTATAAGGTTTATTTCTTACGGAATTTCCGAGCTAAATTCCTAAATTACTAAATCGATAAATTATTAAATTCTATATTTAATATAAATTTAGAATAAATATTAAATAAATTAATTAAATATATAATATCTCTTTACCTAAATATATTTATTTTCTATATATATACTATATATATTATATTATTTATTTATTTATATATTTTAAAAACTATTAAATAATTTAAAAATAAATTTCCTTTATAATTAATAGGGGGTTTAAGCTAAATATATTTAAAAATTAAACCTATTAATTACACCAATATTATAAAATATATAGGTATCTTAAAGAGCGAGCATTTTATAATTAATAACTTTACCGGCCGGCAATTAAGCAATCTAATAACGGTATATTTATATATTTATATTCTATTCGTATTATATTTAAATTATATTAATACCTCTTTAATTTAAACTTTAAATATTTATTTTTATACAGTATTATTATTACTCCCTCTTAATATAGCTTAAAATACCATTTCGCTAACAAAATATATTAATTATAATAAGATTCGTATAAACTATCCTTAAAATAAATATATTATTTATATTATATATATATTTTATTTATATTAATTTATTTAAACCGTTAAGATTTAAAAGAAATTAATTATAGGTATAAAAAGCCTAATAAAATATATTATAACCCCGCTAATCCTTATATAACATTAAATATAAATACCCCTTAAGCTCCGGTAACGAGCGGTAACTATTACCTTCTATTTATATAAAATATATTAAAGTATAAATTAAATTTAAACCCTATCTATACTTTATAAAATAAAGGTCCTTAATTCAAAGGTATTAATTACTTTAATAATAATAAAAGGAATAAGATATATCTAAATATATCGGAGTTTAAATTAAATTTATATATTATATAAACCTTATTACTTAACCTCCCTAGTAATCCCCTATTAAAATATCGAGAATTTACTATATCTAATTTAATCCGACTAAAACTATACTATTAAGGCTAATTATATACCTATTTTTAATTTAGGAACTTATTACCGTATCCAAATTAAATATATATAAAATATATACGCTACTTATAAACTATATATCCCTTAAAGGTAATAAAACGAAAAACGTAAATAAATTATTTTAATCTAAATAATATATATATAATATATAAATTCTAAATTAAATAATAAAAGAATAAAATATTAAAGGAACTAATAATAAAGAAATAACGGAGGGAAAAGATTAAATATTTAAATAAAGAGGAGGTAAAGTTATTATATATTTTAAGAAAGTAAATAATATATAAACTCTATTTATATTTATCTTATTATAAATAAGGTTAATATTAAATAAATAGACCTATAAAAGATTTATTTATATATTATATATATATTATTTACTTTATATCCTAATTAGGACTAATATATATATAGGCCTATTACCTATAATATTAATTCCTATATATATCGCACTATAACTTTATTTTCTTTCCCTAAATAAATCCGATATTATAAATCTACCCCCTACCCGTATAATATATATACCCTATTTAAACATTATTTATACATTATTTATATAATCGCGTATTAAAAATACGCTATATTTTTTTCTATATAAAAAAAAACCTAATATAGGTTATTTTATTATATAGGTATTATTTATATTCTACTTAAGGTAGGTATTAATAATATCTATATAATAAGATATCTATCTTCCCTAATTATCTATAAAATTCGAATATTATTTATATTAACTTTATATATAAAGCTAATATTATATCGAATTAAGCCCCCGCCCCTATTCCCGCCGCTACCCCCGCTACCGCCCCTATTACCGGCCTTTCGACTAAAAGTACTATTTACGATAACCTTACCCTTAATATATATAATATATATATTTTATATAAATTTTATTTAAACCTTATTTATATTTATAATTAATACCCCCTACTTATTCGCCTCTAATAATACCTAAATCTATATTTATAGTTAATATATATTAAATTCGAATTAAATATAAATATTATATATATTAATTTTAATAAAGATACTATCGCTATTAAAAATACTATTTCCCGCTTCCCGGTTCTTATATAAATTTACCCCTTCTTTATACAAAATTTATATAATCTCTATATAATATATATATTTATATTAATCCTTTAAATATATAATCGAGTTTACTCCCAGCTTTAATATTCGCTATAATTAAATCTTCGAAAACTCGAATTAAATATATATTATCTTTATTTAAATAATATTTATACTTTTTATTAATATTTTAAAATTAACCGCTATATTATTTTATATAATAATAAATTACCCTATTTTATATATAAATATAATATATATTAACTTTAAATAAATCCTCTACCCTACCGTTCGCGATAATATCTCGTAACCTAAATATACCGCCGCTAACCTATATATATATTCTCTTATATATTATCCAAATAATATTTATACTTTATTAATACCCTCCTAACGCCCTCCACCGCTTTATCGTTTTTAATAAATAATATAATACTATTTTCGATACCGAGCCTGGATATATACTCCATTTATATAAAGTTTATATAATATATATTTATTCTTTTAATAACCCCCTTAAGACCCCTATTACAATTTTTACTAATAAATATAAAGATATTATATAAATATATATTAAATTTAAACATTATTTATATATTATTAATACGTTATAACCGTACCAATATTACCTTCCGGTAATAATTCAGCCACCTTTTCTTATATATAAATTCCTTTTTCTTTTTATTTATTTTATATATATATAATATTTATATAATATTTACATTATATTTAATAAAATAAACGGCTAATTATACCGCTAATAATATAACCCTTCCCTTTAATAGGTAATAATTACCTATATATATAAAAGGCGCCTTATCCGATTATAAATAAACCAGATATACATAATATTTATATAAGGTCCGAAAAACGTCCGGCCTATCTAATATTAATACTAACCTCTATACTATCCTAATGCCGAGCCGATTTAATTAAACTATTACCTCTATATAAATAACCTCCCCCTTATAAAGGAAATATATATATTACTTATACAGGCTCCGGGTCTTATCTAATTAAAATCCCTAAATCGCTATAACCCTATCTAACTTATATAATATTAACAAACCCCCTCTAATCCTTTTCTATATCTATATAAAGCTTACACGATATTTATATACTATACTACGCTAAAACACTTTCTATAATTACCGGCTTTCCTAATTATATATATAATATTAGCTCGAATATTTATAATAACGAAAACCTATTATTTAATAACGCTATTCTAATTATATTAAATCCAAATAATATATATACGGTATCGTTACTATATCTATTATTAATTACGCTACCTATTAACCTACTAAATATAATATATATATAATTTATATATTATATATTATAATTATACCGGGGGCTATATCCTAACCCCTAGTATATAATTAAGGCTATTATTATAATCCTACCGATAATTTTAATAACTTATAAATTATTAATAATTAAGCGGAATAAAGTTATACTTTATTTATATAATATTTATACTTTATATATACTTTATTAATATTATTTCTTTTTAATATAATATTACTATTATTTTATCGACCTTAAAAATATATATTATAATATTTAATCTATATATAAACTTTATTTATTAATTATTTATAAAAATATAAATTAGCCCCCGCCCCCCCCGGTAATAATAAAGAGGACCTTAAACCTCCTAAAAAAAGTATATTCTATATTTAATTATTATATAAACTTTACGTATATTAATACCTATATAGCTCCCCGGTTTATTAAGAAGGCTAGCAATTACCGCCATTATAAATATATATAATTTATATAAAGTTTATATATTATATTAATATTTTTATAACTTCTTACCTAAATAAGCGTATTTCTACCTCGGGTTAATTATAACCTACCGTAAAATAGGTATATAATTTAAATATAATTTAAATATTATAAACATTCTTTAATAAATTATCCCCTTAATATATATAACTATTTTTTATTTAATAATATAATATAAATTTATATATTATTTAAATATTATATCGATATTAATTAATTATTCTTCGAAATAATTAATAATTCTTTACTAGGAGAACCTTTTATAAAAAAAGTAAATTTTTTCTTTATTTAAACTTAATTTAAATATTATTTATATTTAAATATTTTTATAGCCCTAAATTCGTCGTTATTTTTTTTTAAGAAATAAATTAATAAGAATATACCGGCGTATATAAAGTTTATATAAATAATATACATTATTCTAATAATATATAAATTTAGTATATACAATGCTACTGGGGGCGTACGTGTATTAACGTGAAAATTTTAAGGGTAGTGGGAACGACCCTTATAGGTGGTGGGTACTGTGTCGCCAAGCTAAAAGCCAGCGACCAAAATCAACCGATTGGACGGGAGAGAAAAACGACGATGAGGCACAGGGCGCTTCAACCCCCGGGTGCGACCGAGACTCCTTCTAACTGGTTTGGTTCTTCTGCGACGATGTCTGTTACATCGTCTCCGCCCTGCGACAAGTGGCCACCCCCAAATGCGCTGCCGCTGCGGTACCATGAAAGACGGATTGTCTGATCGATGCGAAGGGGCTGCCGTTCTTCGTATCAGACCGTTCGATTCTTCGCCTTCCCTGCCACTGCCTGCCACTGCCATTGCTGATTGCGCCGCTTTACCTGCATTCGACTGCTGGCTGGCTGTCCTGCCTGCTGGACGTCCACGTCGCGTCGGTGCGCCGAACCATCTGTCTGTCGAGATGGAGCCATGCATCGGCCGTTTTTGTCCTTTGCATCTGCATCTGCACCTGCGTCTGCATATGATTACGCCCCCCTGATCGTCATGAATTGCTGGTCAATTGATCTTTGTAGTATCGCGACTATTACATTGTTCTGAGAGTCTTTTGCCTACCTAATCTATGATCCTGACATCCTAACTCTCGTCTTCTAGCAATCCGATCTAGTACGGTACCTGCAACGCATTTCCCTTCCGTCTACGGGATACCGGTACGACATTCCTTGCTGCGCGTGTTGCAGCCACTGTGGTTCTTTGTTACTGTGGTTGCGCAAAGGCCGGGTGTCGTGATTTGCATCTCCACCGTTGAACCAGGGGTGGCTGTCACGGCACACGGATCTGGTGCCTTGGCTTGGTGGATCTTGGGCGCCTCGACTGTTCGAGTCTCGACTCCTCCTTCTCCTTCTTCACCGATACATGCAACTGCGCCTTGCTCCGAAAGCTTCAGTACCAAACTAAACGCTATCGTCCCTCTATCTAGCGGGCAGGTCCCTTTTTTTCTTCTATTCCTCTCCCATTTCGGCTTTTTTGACGACGACGACGACGACCACCTGACGACAACGGTTCGAAACCACCTCGCCGCCTCGTTCCAACTCCGAATCCATCTACGCTCTTTCACTCTCCTTTTCGATTCTCGTAACCGCCGGTCGGCTAAAAAACAACCCGTGCTTGGATCCGCTTGCTATCAGGCATCACTCTTGGACGACTCTTCGATATAATACATTTTAAAAAAGACTTGCAGAAAAATGACCAAGATGTTTTGGGGAACGGCTTTGGCGACTTCGATATTCGCCGCTGGTGCGCATGCTGGCATTGACGCAGTGGGAGGAATGGCACCAGTCGAGGCCCGGATGGCCACCGCCGGCGAAGGACCTCTGCCGATATTGGAAGAGAGACAGGACTCCAACCTCAACCTGAACCCGGCCAACACAACCCAAGGCAACCCTACGAACGGCATGAATATGCAGCAGTGGAACACGGAAACCTTGAAGGCATGCCAGGAGGCGCTGGCCCAGCTCACCGCCGCCACCAACCCTTCGGGAACCGCCGTGTGTTATAACCTCCCGACGCTCGACACCAAGACGGGCGCTTTCATGGCCGACCTGAGACTCTTCCAGGTCTCGCAGCCCTCGGGCGCCTTCACCGGCATCCCGGCGGAGAGAATCCAGGTGGGCTTGCAATACCGCGGTGCCTCGGTCTCGCCCCTGCAATCATCGACAAACCAACCCCGAGCGCTCGACACACCCGACCTTGTGGGCCGAGCCAATGGCATGACGCCTCTGCAGTCCTATCTGTTTGTCGGACAGATTGATCAGGCGGCCATGGCGCAGCCCATGACCATGTAAGTTATGTTCTGGCGGAAGTAATATTCAAATACTAGACTAGCCAATACTGATTAACGTGAATTAGGGGTGTCTTGGAAGCTCTGGTCTTGCCACAGGTGACCCTTAGTGCCGTCAATGCCGGAGGCGCATCTGTCAGCGCCAACGTCTCGTCCAACGAGGCCGCCTTCGTCAACGGTGTCTTCTCCAAGGAAGTCATCATGTCCGAGATCGCCCGTGCCCAGCTAGCCGTGAACGACCTGGTTGATGGTCTTCACAATGGCACTGTTGCTTTCGTCCTGCCTGGTGTCGAACTTCTCATCTTCCCCGTTGGTCTCATCATCACGGGACTTTGGACGCTTGTGGGCTGCTCGGTTTACGCCTTCGGCACCTTCGAGCGAATCAACCACCGTCACACCTTCCGAACAAGAAAGATGCGCCAGGGCAAGGGTGGCCAGTCCACCTTCTAAGCGGATGTGTCGAGATGATTATGTCATGAGGCAGTCATGTTGGGGGAAAGCAATATGAAGCAGCTGCTCATGGCGCTATGCATTTGTACAAGTTTCGATCGACATCACGAGCTCTCGCCATGTTCCTTTTTCCATCTTCCCCCTCGGCTTCCGTGGTTGTCCCGCTGTGGTGTTTATGTTGTTCAACCTAGTCTTTTTTTTTCAACCCTCTCTACCTACCTAGCTATTGGACGGCAATAGATGTGTGTTCCTTCTAATCAAACCGTATATAGAAGTTGTGTTTAGCAAAATTTGTATTATATTCCAAAGTCAGCCAACAACGTCAAATCAATTGGGGATTGAGAGTTAGCAGCCGGGTTGATGTTATTAGGAATCGCCGATGATATGTGAAATACACGTAGGGACGAATTTCCTTGGCTTAGTATTTGTTATGCGTTGAAAAAGCCATTATTGCCGAGATCAGCCTGCCCGAACACTAGAGCTTTATGCATGCCCTTCACTGACTCTTGGTTCGATTGGTGCCAGCGTATCTGAAACAGCTTACAGCAGGTTCCTGGCACTTTGCCGCGTCCGTTAGGTCGTTATGCAGCTGGAGACACGGTGCTTGCTTGCAGCTGCTGGCAGGCTGGCCTTATCTAGCTCGTCTAGCGCCCGTATTGGAGCATTGATGAGGCCTGACTGACACTGACACTAACGACATAGCGATCCCTAAATTTAGCAGCCAACCAATATACGCGGCGGAATCGACCTACATAACAAAGCAATTGGAATTGTAGGGTGGCATAAGATACCACGCTGCCCGAATGGTCCTCTCTGCAATTACGCAATTCACTCGCTTCTTTTGTTTCTTCTTGTAGGATTCTCTCTCGGTCGGCAATTTCCCAGGACCAACGGCACCCACCCACGTCGCTTTTCCGTCGCTGCCGTCGCAGCTTAGGGCCGTTTTGCATTGGACCAAAGCCCGCATAAGAAACAAAATTGTCGAGGGCATGGAGGCATGGATGGTGGGGCCTTGTTTTTTCTTGCTCCTTCGGCGTTTCGAACAAGGCTGTTGCTTGCTGCAAATCTGTCCCGTGAGGTTATCCATAATCCAGTGCGTAATGACGAGCCGCAACATTGCTTGTTGGGCTTGCGTGCCATTGCTACAGTACTACTACTGTACGTCGATGATGTGGTCGTAGACCAATCCGGACGCCGGAACGCGTCGGCTTGACCAACTCTATCGTGGCCCATTGGAGGTTCCCTCCTCCCTCTTCCCTGTCCGTCCCCCGGGCCCGTGTCAGGTTGGGTGCCAGAGTGGACGCCACTTCATCTCCCTCAACTCAAAGCGAACCTATCTCGACGACGACGATGCTTGCCGTATCTGCCTTACCTACATACTGCACACGCCCACCGTTGGCTACCTGCCTAGCTCACACACACTCTCTCCAACTCCATGCAGGGATGGCCAACGATATGGTTATATCGTGAGGCAGCTATACTCAGTGGTCCCGGGCATTGGCCCGGGGAACCAATCTATTATCTCTCGACGTGTCATCGAAAGAAAGGCTGTCGCTTGGCTCTGCCTCCAATTCTGTGACCACTAGTAGCAGGTTAGCTGTAGGAGCGCATGAACAACCAAAGCCGGATGCGCCGTTGCGCGCGTCACTCTCTGCCAACTATGTTACTTTCCAAGGTAGGAGACAGTGCCACTTGATACCCCTCCTGCCAAATCAATCTATTCTCCAGACGAAGGGTAGGTAGGTAGGTACTGTATCTATTCACTCTCGGTTCGGGAGGGCGGATCATACACGAGAGGCCATCCAAGTATATATATGTATCCTGAACGTTTCACCCACTTTTGGTTTCAGTCCGAACTTCTTGCTAGCTAACTAGCTCTTCATTTTTGAAAGCCGAGGCACTGACTGGTAAGGTAACTTTGTCAACATCTTCTCTTCTTCTCATCTCTCATTCTTTTTCTTTTCGTCGTTGTTGTTCTTATTATATACCCCTCTTGTACCAGAAGCAAGGCCCGTCTGCACAAGCTGCACCAGCTCCCTCAGCCTCGGAAGACGAGGCTACATAATACCCAAGATGGACGTCGCCTCGTTAGTGCAGCAGATGCACGACAACCTGTCCGAGATCCACAAGACGGTCGCCTCGTTTCTCTCGGTCGAGGAGCACGATGCCCGCCTGAACGCGCTGGAGCAGAAGCGGGACTCGCTGCTCGCAGACCTGCGGAAAGCCTACGAGAAGGAGCGGGCCGAGCTCGACGGGAAGCGCCAGTCGGAGTCCGACGAGATCATCGAGTCCCGGCGGCGCGAGGACGAGGAGCGCGAGCGGCGCCGGCGCCAGGAAGACGAGGAGCTCCAGGCGAGCCGGTCCCGGGAGGACGAGGAACGACAGAAGAAGCTCGACGGCGACATGGACGCAGCCGAGGACGAGACGGAGCTCGAAATGGACCGCGTCGAAGAGGAGGCGCGGCAGACGGTCGAGAACGGCGAGAAACAGCTGCGCGACCTCGAGGAGAAGCGACGAGTGAGTACTTTTATATCTTCTTCTTTTTCTGGTGACCCCCCACCTTCCTTCCCAGTTCGTCATGACTATGCTTTGCTAACCGTTGGACCCTTATTACAGGAAATCAATCGCATGATCGATGAGCAGCTGAAGATGCCGCTGCCGACGGCACCCACGCGGAAGCGGGAGAGGACGCGGAGGAACAGGGCTGTCAATGGCGCAGGGTCGGAAGGCCTGGAGCCTAGCAGTACGCGATCCCTCAATGCGGCCGCCGTCTCCGAAGAGCCCGTGAATAACAGTGAAAAGGCCCCTGACGCTGAATCTGCAGCTGATGCCACGCGGTCGGCTCCGGCGGCAAACTCGTCTTCGTCGCCCTCGAACGAAGTTGAAACCGTGACTGCGAAGGCAGTGGAGGCGGAGCCAGAGGCCAAGGAGGTGGCGCCGGAGACTACTCAACCCGAGGAGTCTCCAGCAGCAGAGAAAGAAGAGTCCAAAGAGGAAACCAAGCAGCCTGAAGAAGCCGAAGCTGGCGCCCCCGCCATTGATTCCAGCGCAGAGCCGACTGCCACGCAAATACCCGCGGAGAAATCCAAGGTATCCGAGAACCCTGAGTCAGTAGAGCAAGCCAAGGAAGATGATGAAGCCAAGGCGTTCGAACCGAAAGATTTGGATGAAGCCCCTGCCCCCACCCCCGTCGAAGCATCCAAATTCGACGAGCCTCAAACCATGACTGCACAAGCCGCCGAAGTGCAATCCGAAGAAGAAGCACCTACGTCGCGCGAACTGCCTTTAGAGGGAAGGCAACCAGCGGAGGCGCCCAAGGATGAGACACCAGAACCTGCCACTCTTCCTTCGGAGCCAACAGCAACGGAGGAGAAATCCCCCCCTGCTGAAGCAGCACTCACTGAGGAAGCGGCACCTACCGCCGATGCTGCCGAGTCGCAGAAGCCCGAGGAGTCTGCACCTTCTGATGGCGCGGGTCAGCCCATTTCGGATGAGCAAGTTATGAAGGCTCTGAGCGAGCTGCCTGAAGAAGAAGACTCTCCTCAATCTGATAAGCCTGTTGCCCCTCACGATGTTCCTGCAGAAGAGACATCTGCGGCGGAGGAGGTTTACATTAAGGATCTCGATAAGGAAGTATCGGATGCCCCTGCCGCTGCAGACACGGTGAAGCCCACTCAGGCTGATCATGTATCTGAGCCCGATGAGTCTAGCTTCAAGGCTGTGAGTGTACCGGAATCTGATCCCGTGGATGCGCATGATGAACCGGAAGAGTTCCCTATTAGGGAAAAGCCTTCTGAGGAATCATCTGTAGCTGAACCCTCAGCTGGAGATGATTCACCGGCGATGTCCACCAGAGCAGTTAAGACCGACGACCACGATGTGGAGGATACCCCCAGCGAAGCTGAGGGTGTTGCGCCCCCACATGAGCCTACACTTGCCTCCATACCCGAAGAAGCCCATGATGAGGACGGCGAACCCACCGAAGAAGCATCGGAACCGGCTAAACACCCGGAACTGGACGTGCCCAGACCCCCCACGAGACGCGACGTCATTCCCGACTCCCCGACAGAGGAGGAAGTGCCTGCGTCTCGAGAACTTGCACCTTTACAGGAAGACGCCGAGGTGGACAAGAAGGACGCTGCGGACCCAACCTCGGAGCCGCTCCCCTCGCCCTCTGGCAGCGATTCGCATGAGAACAATAGTACCAGTCACGGCGAGGAGGAGACTTCGACCCAGAGCGACGAGCTGAACTCTGTTCGTGGTGACGATCATCACGAGATTTCTGCCGCTGACGCTGATTCGGCCGCGGTGCCGAAAAATGCGAAGACCGAAACTAAGGCATTTCAAGACGACAAGGCCGAAGCCGATGCCGAGTCTAGCGAGGAGGAGCTCCTGGATAAGGAAGCGGAGGCTTTCGTGCAGAAAATCCTCGATGAAGGCGGCGCCATTACTGGGGCCCAGGATGGGCAGATCGTAACGGTGGCAGATGATGCGGCTGCCGCTGCTCTGGACATGGTCAAGGATGCGCCCAAGGCTAATGCTTCGCTCGCTGACCCTGCCTCAGAGACTGCTAAGCATACTGACGCTGAGGAAAAGCCGAGTGTAACAGAGTCAGCCGTTGCCCAACCTGAATCCGTCTCACCTGCCCCTCAACATGGCGATCATGTTAAAGAGGAAAAGGAAAGGGATGTCGACGCTTCGGAAGTCGAGGAAGAAGTCACAAAAGAAAGCCCCGCTGCTGCTACTGAAGTCGCTTCGAAGAACGGCGATGTCAAGCCCCATGCTTCCGAAGCCAAGGAAGCTTCCCTTGAGGCCTCCGAGGAGCCGGCTGTGGTAGCTGCTTCTAGTGCCCCCGAGTCACATGAGGAGGAATCGCCTGTGGCTAGCACCGATAAGGACAAGCCCTCTACCGACCCTGTTACCGAGCCAGCTGCCGCCGAGCAAGCCACTGCGGAACCTGCTGCGGATGAGCCCGTTGCAGCCAAATCTGTCGCACCCGAGACTGCTGTCGCGGAGCCTACTGCAGAAGCTGAGCCTGAGCTACAGGCAAGTTCTGTAGCCCAAGTTCCGGAGGAGAAGTCATATGCATCCGATGCTACTGAGCCCCAAAAGGAGGTCGAGGCACAATCCGCGCCTGTTAACAAGGAGAAGGACTCTCACCCTCAGCAAGCTGATTCCACCCACGGAGAGGCTGAACATGAAACATCGCATCCCCTCGCCGATGATGACGAGGTTCACCTCGATTTGAAGCAGGCGGCTGTGGCCGCCCCTGATGAGGCCAGTCGCGAATTGCCAACTCAGGAGCCGGAAGCTGAGAAAGCCAAATCCGACGACAAGGAGGATGTGGAGATCCCTGTGCCGCGTGATCTGGATGCTGAGAAGGCAGACTGGCCGGAAGCAAAGGCCCTCGATCATGAGGATGAGGCACCCATTGCTCAAGCTGCTGCTACGGACGCTGCTGTTGCGGAAGCTCCGGCTACTAAGGTCATCCCTGAAGAGACTGCTGCTGAAGAAGCTGCCCCCGAAAAGGCAGCTCCTGCTGAAGCTACTCCTGCCGAGGTTGCTCCCAAGGAGGCAGCTCCCACAGAGACTGCTTTCGAACAGGATGCTCCCGCAGAGTCTGTTGCTGAAGAGGTAGTCCCCACCGAGAATGCCGATCAGAAAGAAGAAAATGCCCCTGCAAAGGAGGATGCCAAACCTGATTCCAAGGAAGATGCGCACAGTCCTACTGAATCGGAGCTGGAGTTCTTGCAGCCAACGGTCTACTCGGATGAGGAGCAATTTGTCCAACCACACGATGGCCCGAGCATTGTCATAGATGGGCCGGAAGAGACCCAGGACGCGCCAGCATCGAAGAGAACTAATGCAGACGAGGCAACCAGCCCAGCTGACAAGGCCGATTCCCACAGTGCTGAACCTGCTCATGGCGTGCCCGCTGCGGAAGACTCATCAGACATCAAGCACCCTGCTGAAGCTTCAGTAGAACGACCTGAACCTGAGGCATCGGATGCCAGCCCAGCTACTGCTACAAAAGCCAATGATTCGCCAAGCCAAAAGAAGGTTGAACAAACCAAGCCCGCCGCTGCGGATGAGCTAGCGGACCGATCGCTCCCCAAGGAGGAGGAGCTCAAGCCGACAGTTGACAAGGCTGCACCTCCCGAGGAAGCTGAGGCCGTTTCCAAGGAAGCACCACAGGAGGTCACCAAGTCCGACAAGGAGGCGACCCCAGACGAGGCTACTTCAGCTACTGAGCCAGAGTCCATCATGGAAGCACCCGCCTCGACGGAGATCCCCCTCACGCTTAACGCAGCTCTAGAAGCCCCCCAGAAGAACGGCGATAATGTTTTTGATGCTGCTGATGCAAGCGAACATGTTGGTACCGATGCCAATGCGGCTCCGAAACATGCAGAAGATGGCTCTGACCATTCTTCAGACTCCGAACACGGGCACAAAGAAGAAACAGCAGCAGCAGACGTCGCCCCTGCCACCGCCACCACCACCGAGGCCCATCCGGTTGCATCTGAACACCAGCCATCAACAGGAGACGCCGGCCCTGACGGCGGAGTGGAACAAGACGGGGAATCGCATGCGCATCCATCTGAAGAAGCGACCGGCAGCGTAGATGTCCCTAAGCAAGATGTTCATGCGGCTTCGATTGAGCAGGAAGAGACACCAGCTGCGAAACAACCTACCGAGTCTGCGGCTGAGGTCCCTGCTACGGAAACACCGGCGACTCAGGAAGCCCCTGCTATTAGCGTTCAAGATGACCATTCGCCGGAGTCGATTGCCTCCGACAAAGCTGGCCCCAAGGACTCAGCAACGGAAGCACCGACCGAACCAGCTGCCGCCAACTCTGCCCCTGAGCACGACGATCAGCTTACCGTCGAGCCCCCTTCGCGACAGGCCTCTCGCTCACCTCTACCTGTGGAAACTGGTACTATGCAAGGCCACGAGGACTTGTTCGACGACGATGACTCTCCATCCTCTGCCGAAGACCATGATGACGTGAAGGAATCTACCCTTGATTACTCTCCCGAGGAGCATGACGACGGTCCGCCCACAGCTAAGCTCAGCCCCGGCGCCCAGCCGAACAACAGCTCCCAGAGCCTCGGCCAGGAGCTCGGTGACGACTTCGGCGACAGTGACGATGAGCACGATGAGCATGGGGAGTCCTTGGCCACTCCCACCGTTGCTCAGTTCGGAAAGCAGCTTGGCCAACACCAAGAGTTCCAGCCTTCCCAGCAGGGGACAGACGACCAGTTCAAGACCCCCAGTCTTGCGCCTGTGTCGCAAGCCACAACGTCGGATGTCAGCCCCATCGCCCTGCACCACCCGCAACCGACCTCCGGCACGCCCAACGGAGGTCTGGCCGACAGCGTCCACGCGCCTCAACAATCAAGGGAGCAAGCCGTATCCACCCCCACCAACGAGAACGGAGACTACGACGACGAGGAAGCCTTCATGATGCCCCGCGACGTCACTAACGTGCCGTGGCACGCGCGTAACGACTCCGTCCCCGCCTCGATGCGCAGCTTCAGTACCGTAGACGACTCGATCACATCGTCGCCCGTGCACTCGGCCCTCCTGGCCGACCGCCACGAGCCTGTGATCCGTGACTCGTGGCCGTCGATGCCGGGCTACGGTGGCGGCGGTCGCGCCCGCGGCATCTCGCAGCTCACTGAGTCGAGCGCAGGCGGCGGCGCTCACGAGGAGTTCGACCCCTTCCGCTACGACGTCAGCAGCTCAGGTAAACCCGCACCCCCGCCTGCACCTACGAGCTGGGCAGGCGGCGTTAACGCTGGTAACGGTGGAGGTTTCCCAACCCCTCCCGCCTCGAACCGGTACGATTCTGTGACCCCGCCGCCCCAGGAGCGGTCGGTATCGGTTAACTCGAACCGCAACTCCATCTCGGGCGGCAACGGCCCCGCGAGCTCGCCCATGTTCGCCAAGCTGCGCAGCATGTTCGAGCCGATCGGTGGTCAGCAGCAGAGCACTCCTCCCACCTCCACGGACATCGGCGGTGGCAGCGGTACTTCGTCGCCCTCGCGCTCCCGGTCCGCCTCGTCGAGCATATTCCAGCCAACCCCGAGGGACCGCAGCTCGTCGCTGCGCAAGTCGCTCAACGCGGCCGACCTGTTCAACATGGCTAACAACAACAATGTCTACGACCAGGTGCCCCAAGAGGACGAAGAGGGCGAGCATTTGCACGAGAAGAGCTCGCTCTTGGCGGGGCATCCGGAGGGCAGTAGCAGTAGCAACGTGGCCGGACGAGGCTGACCACGCTCAGAGGAGAACAGTATTATTACGCCAAAGCATGATTATCAGTGGCAGAAAGCCTCGTATTTATTAACGCCACCACAAGGATTAAAGCAACACAATAACGACAATACCAAATATCAACATCAACATCATGAACATACCAAGAACGACGCGAATCACGGACCTGTGAGACGGAGCCATTACGCATTGAACGAGGCACTAGGGATGGGAACGAAGGGGCTAGGGCTTAGCAGTATTAGCGAGGCACCGGAGAAGCTGCATGAGCAAGAGATAGCTAAGAGTCATACTACCCCCAGTCCGGCGAAGAAGGAGGTCAACGGCGAGATGCGCCTGGCCTGGATGTTCGTTCAGGGCTGGCGACAGCGGCTACTCCGAGGAGAGAAGCTGGTAGAGAAGCACCGCACGGAATGTCCGGGAGAAGACGATGAGCACGAGCACGTCAAGCGCGCCTCTAAACGCGACGGTGGCTCGTCGTCGCCTTCGAGAAGTAGCAGGCTCTCGTACGGCACCATGGGGTCCATCCTAGTGATCGAGGGGAAAAACCCGGCGGAACGGAGGATCAAAAAGGAAGGGTCGGCGCGGAAGGATAGGTCCGTACATTGGGAGTTATGACTACACGGCAGTGGTAGTACTAGGAGGAGTTTGGTATCAGCTTATTGTCATGGTTGTTATTGCTATTGTTATTATCATCATCATCATGGTTATGATTGGCGCTGTTCTGTTTATTGTTGTAATGATATTACGATTGAAGTTTTCCAAGCAATCACACTATACCATTATCGCATACATCCGTTATAAGTCATCGTTTTTATTCTAAGAACTCTCAGGTGATTTATTTACATGCGTTATTTGAAGCTTGAATCAATTGAGACTTGTTAAATTTTGAGAGTGGAAATTTTGGTTAAGATCACGAGGAGCTAGGCTCCAACAATATGAAAAGAAAACCATCAAGACAGAACCATCTACAAGAAGAGAAGAGAGAAAAAAGCGAGGAGGAAGGAAAATCATAGAACATTGAGAAAGAAAACATGTTCATGGGAAAATGCACTCGTGCGGCCGCCTCACCAACACCTCCATAATCCCCTCCAGCTCATCCAGCAGCTTCTCGGCGACCGGGATCCACTCCTTGAACGTGACAACCTCGAACATCAGCTCGTCCCGACCCTGGTCCACGAAGGCCTGGATCTTCCACTCGCGCAGCGGCTCGTAGTGCGGGTACACCGTCTCGAGCCGGCAGGGCACGCCGCCCATCGACATGGTCTCGACGTGGTACACGTCCTGGTGCACGACCGAGTCGAACCAGTACTCCTGGCCGGGCGTCGCCGGGTTATCCGCAACGGACCCGGGGGCCACGGGCCAGTCGGTGCACAGCGGCACGATCTCGCGGAGGCCCATTCCCTCGTGCGAGGCGCCGGCGATGTGCTGGTGCTGGACGTAGCGGAGTAGGTCGAGACCCGTCCAAGACGAGTTCTCCTGGGAGGAGGAGGAGTCGCTGCCGAACTGCACGCGCATGGGCACGTATTGCCATGTGGGCCCCATGACGGCATCGGCGCCCCCGCCGGGCAAGTCGACGTTGCGCCCGCTGACGACCTCGCCGAAGACGACGTCGCGCGTCCCCAGGCGCCGCGCCAGACACAGCGCCCACGCCGCCGTCGGCAGCGTCGCGACCGTGATGTCGCGTTGCCGCGCCGCGATGCTGACGGTGCGCGTCACGGCGTCCGGGACGCCCTTGCCCGTGAGCGGGTACGTGGCGGGGTCGGGGCGCAGGACCGAGAGGCCCTTGGAGCCCTTCAGGAGCTCCCTCCAGTAGGGGATGCTCTGCGGGATCGCCTTCTCCACCGTGTGGTGCACGAAGGCAGAGAAGGGGGCCGCGGTGTTGTCGACGGCACGTCCGTCGTAGAGGGCGTTGAGCTGACGCAGCAAGCCGA
Organism: Apiospora malaysiana; assembly: GCA_006508115.1. Classification (NCBI taxonomy): domain Eukaryota; kingdom Fungi; phylum Ascomycota; class Sordariomycetes; order Amphisphaeriales; family Apiosporaceae; genus Apiospora; species Apiospora malaysiana. Next base: position 1,313,910 of record QUSE01000014.1, read on the forward strand.
CGAGGCAGATTTCGTCGTACTGGGCGTGCGAGATGCGGAGGATAAGGCAGGTAGACTGCTTGTCTTCGACTTGCTGCTGTGCGGTCATGAACTTGACGAAGGCGGAGCCGTGGGGCATGTCGTTTTTCACGTCGCGGTCGCAGAGCTCCTTGGTGAAAGAAGTCATGTCGGTAGTGGCATCGACGTCGTGGTGCTCAATCTCGGGGACCATGGACTCGAGAACGACGCCGAGACATTGGTCCTTCTCGGCTTCGACGAAGACCGTCCGCAGGATCTCATTGCGCCTGATGAGTTCTTGGCAGCTTTCCGCCAGACGCTGTTTGTCGATGCCACCCTCCATGTGCACGAGTTCGTAACGGGCCGAGTATTTGGGGAACTTGACGGTGCCATTGACGGCGACATGTTGGAGAGGTCTTGTAGGATAGACCTCCTTGATCACCCACTCGGGGTTTGCGAGCAGAGGCTGGATTGTCATAGCGACGAAAGTGGCAGGATCGTCTTTCTTCAGGAGGGATAGCGGCTTTATGGGTTGTGCCTCGCTGGTCTTAGTGGTGGCCTTGTTGGTCTCTTTCATAGCGGCGGCCATGTCATAAAGCGTGCGGTACTTGAAGACATTGGCCACGGTCAACTCGAAGCCCTCGGCCCGGGCCTCGGAGACGAGCTTCATCGCGCCGATGGAATCTCCGCCCAGTAAGAAGAAGCTATCTTCGAGGCCGATCTCTTCCTCCGGCACACCAAGAATGCGACTCCATGCCTTTCCGAGCTTGCGCTGCTTCGCCGACGACGCCGACACCCTCGTAGTGCGGACAGCGGAGGGCTGCACATTGTTTATGGCAGCTGAGGTGCGATCAACGAGCTGCAGCGAGCCATCCGATTTGAACTTGGCCAATTTCTGTGTGCGGTAATACTTTTGTTCTGTCTTGGCCGAGATCCAGGTTGGGGCTTCAATCGCTTCGAAGGGCAAATCCTCAGTAGAGCCGACTATGATCTCACCAGTAGCCCCTAAAGGCACCAGATGACCAGGACTCACAGGATCGGCAAGCCATATTTCCATTGCTTGTACATCCGAAAAGGGCGAAAGCTTCTTGAGACTGTTGACGCTTGCTCGGCTCAATCGCTGAAGCTCGGTAAGCTCTTCTTCTTGAGCAGTGACCCGTATTTCAGCAATGCGTTTGCTGGGGCTCTCGCAGAATTGCTGAACCAGGTCCCCGAGCTGCTTCAACATCCGCTGCATCTGTGGGCTCTGCACCGTCTGCGAGTCGAAACTCGCCATGATCAGGAACCCCTTGGGGTCGAGCGAGCAGACCAGCATGAGCGCATATGTGTTGAACTTGAGCGCCTCCTGCGCCGCCTCCTCATCGTTCGCGGGGACGAAAGCATTAGCGGGCTCTTTCTCGTTGTTCGTTTCGGGACCGGCATCGTCGGCACTGGGGTGCAAGACCAGACCCGTCCGCAGCTCGCACGCCTCGCGGGCGTCGGGGCTCAGGCGACGGATATGTTGCAGGCCAAAGTGCTCGTGGGGGATACCTTGGACCGAGTCCTGGTGGATGCGCTGCAGGTATTCCGACACGGTGGCGTCGCGGTCGACGGCGACGCGGACGGGGATCGTCGCGATCATGGGGCCCTCGATCTGCTCGACGCCCGCGATGGGCGCGTTGCGACCCGTGAGGGTCTCGCCGAACACCACGTCGGCGGACGCCGTGTACGATGCTACTAACCAGGCCCAGGCACCGCGGATAGCCGTCGCGATCGTCGTGCCGCTCGTACGGCTGTTCTCGACGTCGACGTAGTGCTCGAGTAGGGAGTCGGCCTTTTGCTGGTACCCCTGGTATGATAAGGGTGGGAACTGCTCGCCACCCGCGCCGTCAAGGCGTTCCCGCCAGTAGGTTTCGGACTCTTGGCCATTGTTCTCGAACAGGAACTTGATGAAGTTGTTGAAGTGGGCAGGGCGCTCTACAGTCAGACCCTGGTAGGTCTTGTTGACGCGCTCGACGATGAGGGGCATGGCCCAGCCGTCGTACAGGGCGTGGTGCATGGTGAGCACGAAGTACGTCTTGCCCGTCTCCTTTTCAGCCGTGACAATCGCGTATCGCACTAGGGGCTTTCCTAGCTGTATGGGGTCGTTCCGGTCGGTAGCCAGATACTCGCTCAAGGTGCATCCATCCTTTATCGGACATGCGAACTTCTCTCGCACCACGACCTGCATGAGGCCTTGGCCGGAGATCTGGACGATTCGCGTCCGCAGAATGGCGGAATCGGCTGCTGCCGCCTCGAAAGCATTTGCGAGGCGCTGAGCTGCCTCCAGATCCTTCATCTCGACAACGCGCTGGGCGACATAGGCCTCACTGACCTTAGCCGACAAGGCCATGAGACCCTCTTGGAGAGGAGAGCAAGGGTATATATCTTGTACATCCTCGGCGCTTATACCGCAAACCTCGGAGGTATCACTCCTTGCGACATTCGGTGCCCAAGTGTTAGGAATCAGAGAGAATGGGGGTACTACCAAGTCCTCTTCTGTTTCGCACAGCTTCGCAGCGGCCGCCATATCCGACAGTACTGGTTTCCCGAAGATGTCGGCCACTGAAATCGTGATGCGTTCTTTTCGAGCCGCTGCCACGAGCTTCATAGCCCGCAATGAGTCGCCACCGAGACTGAAGAAGTTGTCCGCAGCGCCGATGTCTACATCAGGCCCCAACACCTCGGCCCACAAGCGCGCCAGCTGCTTCTCCATCTCCGTGCTGGGGGCTTTCCTTGGGACTACCGCTGTAGCAAAGGCCGAGATGTCCCTTCTGCTCATGGCGGATCCCAGCTCGCGGAGTCGCTTGCGGTCTGTCTTGGCGGAGACCAAAAGGGGCATGGTGTGCAGGGGTAGATAAGCGGCGGGTACCATGTAAATCGGCAAGTACTCGGCAAGGAGTTCGTTCATATTTGCCAGGCACTTTTGCACCTGTGCGTTGAATGAGCCCAGGAGCTCGTCTGTCGCGGGAACCAGCCCGGCCTTATCCGAGATGAAAGCGACTAAAGTCGGCTCCCCCGTTGAGCCACCCGGCTTAATGACCTCGGCCGCGACACGTGTGCCGGTTGGCAGCTGATCGCGCATATGATGTTCGATCTCGGCCAGTTCAATTCTCTGACCTCGAAGCTTGACTTGCTGGTCGCCTCGACCAACAAAGATGATTGACCCATCGACATCGTACTTGACCAAGTCACCCGTCTTGTACAGACGACCGCTGCGACCGGGGGCCTCCGTACCACACCCGTCTACCAGAAACTTGGGGCCGTTGATAAAGACTTCCGCCGTTTTCTCCGGGTCACCGAGGTACCCGGGACCCACGATGGGGCCCTCGATCAAGAGCTCGCCCACGGCCCCGACGGGCACCAGACGGTCGTGATCTTCCGGATCCACGATCCACGTGCTCCCGCCGACGCCCTTGCCGATTGTAACCTGCTCCTTTCCGTCGCGGCCGACCTGGTTATTGATAGTGCAACCCACGGTGCACTCAGACGGACCGTATGCGTTAACCACCGTCGTAGTCCTGCTCCAGCGCGCGCCATCGCCATTCGAGATGGCCTCGCCGCCGAGTCCCAGAACCTCGAGAGAGGGAATAACATCCGAATCCAGCACGCGCGCCACTGAGGGCGTCATACTCGCCATGTTGACCTCCATGGCGCGGATGGCGCCGCTCAGGTCATTGACACGGTCGGCCTCGGACGGGATACAGAGGCAGCCGCCGTTGGCCAGGGTGCAGAGCATGCAGTCGATGCAGACGTCAAAGGCGTATGAGGCGAAGTCGAGGACGCGGGAGTGGGGACGGTACCCGACCAGGTCGGCGCGCGGGACGGCGCCGCTTGTGTAGTTTTCGTGGGTGACGAGGACGCCCTTGGGCTTGCCCGTGGAGCCTGACGTAAACTGGATGTAGAGATTTGTGGCGGGCGCTACCACAGGAAGTGGTGTTGTTGCCGCTGCGGACCCGTACGAGCTAATCTCGTGGGCGGAAGAAACCACGACGTGTTTGGCATGGGGCGCGATTCGGCTTCCAAGGTCTTTCTGCGCCGCCGAGGTGAGGATGTGCGCGGCGCTGGTCTGCTCGATGATTTGGCGCAATCGTCCCTCGGGCTGACTGGGATCGGTCAAAGCGAAGGTGCCGCCCGCTTTCATGATGGCCAGAACCCCGACGACTGTCCATCGCGACTTCTCGAAACATAATGGGACATTTACTCCTGCGCCAACACCAATAGAAACGAGGTGGCGAGCCAGGTGGGTTGACAGCTGGTCAACCTCGCCGTAGGTGAAGTCGCCATCCCACGAATTGACGGCAGGCCGGTCTGGGTCTTTCTGCGCCTGGCCAGTTATGATGTCCTGCATGCAGGTCTGCAAGGCGGGTGGCACAGGTGTGTTCCATTGCCATATCTTGGCTAGATCCTCCAAATTGGCAGTGCCTTTAGTGCTACCATCCGACCGGGTGGGCTGCTTTTCCTGATTAGATTTGGGGGGGTTAGAAGGCACCTCGGCCCCTAGAGTGTCAGTTGCTAAATGCATTGGGGTATCATATGTCGGCCACTGCTGGGCTGGTCTAGAAGAAATAGGAAAACGGCGATGTCTGCGCAGCCAATGATGTGGAAGAAGACAGAAGAAATACAGCGGGAAAAGATGCAAGTTGAAGCAAGTAACATTCGTTTATAGGATGGGAGGGTGACATTTCTTGCTATGAGTTCCCCAGCGACGACCACACCACGCCCGCCCAGCAAAGGACTCGTCCGATTTGGGCATTCTCTCGCATAGTAGTAGGAGCCCAGCACTCCCCTTGCATCCCCCGCTTTACCGGGCGCTGCCACTGCAACAGGAATAAGTTGATGAGGGACATTGCCAAACGGCCGATACAGGCCATGACATGACGACAAACGCCGGGCCCCATCTGCTGGGTTGCGCTATTACGCAGGACGCAGCCTCTTATTGGACCTCGGCGTCGCTAATGTGACAACGGAACCACATGGGAAGCTGTAGGGTGGGAAGTCTGGGAAGTCTGGGAAGACGACTCCACCATCTGCGGATCAGATAACTTAAAAGAAGGATCTGATAAAAAATTTGGCGATGTTGGGGGCCGGCGCTAGGCCTGCTTTAGGCGAAGAGGGGGCAGGGCAGGGCAGAACAGAACAGGGGAGCTTCGGGGGAAACAGGCCTTGGCATTCCATGTCCGTGAAAACACACGTGCTGTTTACTATATGTAGGTATTCATTACCACACCAAGTAGTCACAGATGATGCATCCATCTAATGACATAATCGTACCATTGATCAATAACTAAGCAGAAGTGTCCCAACGTATGGCTTGAGCCCGATGTGTCGGCACTGGATCGGAGCTGCGTGGACCGGCCCCAAGGAATCCCTGCAAGATCTGATAAGATAAATCAAATAGACAGTCCTCAACCCCTGAAAGATCTCGACCCTTAACCATACTCCAAAAAATTGCAATTTCTATCATACTGTACTTACCTGAGAGCTACCCAACCTGATGTGCTTGACTTATCAACGTCTGATAACCTGAATCATTTTCCCATCAGAATATATCCGTGTCCAGACAGATTAGTTCATAATGGCATCAATTGCCATGGGATCCCGTCGGTAATTTGAACAAGGTTCATAACCAACTGCCATCTCGGAATCGTCAAGGCTGTTGTCATCGTCGCCGTCATCAGAAGCCTCCAGCACCATCTCATCATCGTCTTCCCATTCTGTGTCTGCTTCCCCTCCTTCGCTTCTCTCCGGCTCGTCATTCAGCATTGATTGATTGGAGTCTTTCGCAGCAGCGTCACGGACTCTCTTTTGGTATGATCTCTGAATTTCATTGCAACCATCACATCTCTTTCTTCCACCATCTGCGGGCTTCTTGTAGCAGTTGGTGCACATCCCAGCCTCTCGGGCCTCTTTCCGCCGCTGTCTGTTATAGCCTTTGCTAGTCCTTTCATGCCGGCAAGTGTCGCAGGTTTTATGCCCGACTGGCGCAGCGACAACAAAGCATCGTACACACATGCCATTTTCCCGGGCTCGGGTCGCTTTCTGTTTTAACCATAGGGCTCCCTTGGCCCTGCAGGCATCACACTGCAGCCCTGTTGCCTCACTTGGCAGGTCAATACGACATTTGGTGCACCGCGAAGTGGCTTGCGTGAGGGCGTAGCGCTTCCTTGCCCGTTTGGCATGTCTTGTATTGCATTTCTTGCAACCTTGTTTCTTACCGTCGGGCCGTCGAATACCACAATATCTGCACCACCCTTGCGCTACTCGGTTTCTTTCGTTAGTCGAACCACCTTTGTTCTGCTCACTCCGCTTGGCTTTGCATTCCTTGCAGCCTTGTGTCTTCCCGTCACGTGGCCGGATGCCGCAGTGCCGGCACAACCCTTGCGCCAATCGATCATCCATAGTCTGTCGGACCCTGTTCCATCCGTTGGTTTTCGCTTTGCATTCTTTGCAGCCCTTTGACCCGCCATCGCGAGGCCGGATGCCGCAGTGCTGGCATAGACCTTCCGCTAGTCGGGCGTCTGCCTGTTGTCTTTTCTTCTGGAGCTGCTTCTTATTTGATTCGCGATGCTTAGAAACCTTGCAGTCTATACAAAACCGCGCTTTCCCTGTTGCTGTACGATTGCCACAATTCTTGCAGATATTGAGTCCTGCTCGGTCTGCGGAGGGTATTCCGCACTTGGGATTATTAGCAATGCACTTATCACAGACTCTCTGACCTTCTTCGCATATAGCTTCTTTACATTTTGTGCCACTCTTACCTTGGTTCTGAAGCTCTGTGGCTTTGGCCAATATAGGCAGGGGGGTACGGTTGTCAGTAGCCATAATGAAGTGGATGCGGATATGCTTAGTACAAGGTATCTATGAATTGTTAACTTCGCCTGGATCAAGAGCTCTTAGATATACAGATAACAGAAAAGTCAAAGAAGGTGAATGGCCTTTATTAAAATCGTAACAATACCATTGTCTTCATATCCCCACTACCCCTATGGGAATAGGATAGAGGAAAACTGATAAATGCATTGTGCAAGAGTCCGGGGTATTGCCTTCTTGCTGACCCTGAACGGTTGATTACGCTTTGTTGCAAGGTAGGTTATCTTGGTTAACAAAGATATTAGCGAACATCAAACTTGTATTATCTCCCAAGACTGAAAGCTGCCAGCGCGATTGTACCCTTGTCGTCTCATTTCCCTGATTTGCCATTGTATGATGCCACGCAGTGAGCCGCCACTACACGTTACTCTTGACTGGGAAGTACAACAAAGTTTTGTTAGGCTTGGAGGTACAGTTCTAAGCGTCGAGCAATAGATGGAGATAATTGTGGTGTTGAATGATGGGTAATCCTATTCAAGGTTGTAAGCTACAGGAATGGATTGTATGAAAGGGGATACCCGCGTATTCTCTACTGGGTTCGTTTGATGAGAACATAGGAAAATGAACGGTCTATAGATAAATGAAAGACTGTAAGATTCCAACAGGTTCTGTATTTGAATCATTGTACGTAGATAAAACTTAGTATTGACAGTCGAGTCCATAGTCACTTTTGTCCGCAAAGGCCTTTACGGGCTCCATACATTGACCGGTTCGAAGTGCATTAGTTATACTCGCAAGCTATCAATATTGCCATCCGCTAACCTGATTTATTTTCATTCTATATATGGCTGAATATCTACCCTCTCCCATAGGAAGCCGCCCGTCTGAAATATCAATCTACTAAAATACTTCATCTATCATGATAACTTACCTCGGCGGGTCAGAAGCTTTCGCGCCTTTAATGACCCTCAAAGGCTTGATAACAAGTTGAGTCGAGTTAGTTCATCAAGAAGCCAATGGACATCGAATCGCCTCTTGGCGGTCGTTCTGTATTCGAAGTCTCATCTGATAGTGGCTCATCAAGATGGTAGTTCTCGGTATCAACATTACAGTCACGTACGTCCGGCATGGACTCGTCCTTACCTGCGTTTACCACCCCGAAATCACACTCAGCGAATTGGTGCATAAGATCCGGCAGTCGTTCATTCTGGTGGACACCTTGTGTATGGCCATCAGACACGTCCAGCATTGGTTGGCCGTCGTCGTCCTTACCTTCGACGACAACGATGTCTGCTCGCGTATCTCCGTCACCCCCCAGTCCTGCTGATACGGATGACGGTTCACGAGCCAACTTCTGCTTTCGGCGGCGTTTTACTCCGGATTGATAGCAGAACTCGCACGTCGGCCGACCGTGCCGCTGCGGTCTCTTTACACACGAGTGGCACATCCCCTTCTCCGCGGTCTTTACACAACGCTTCTTGTCGTAGCCGCGAGCTCGTGCCAGGCATCCGTCGCACCTTACCCGTCCCTCGGCGGGCGGCACCTTACGGCAAACACGACATTTCCCTGCGTCTCTCCATGCCTTATTCGTGGCTGCCATACGTGCCCGAGCCTTCACGGCGCAGTCCTTGCATCGGACCTGTTTTCCTTCTGGTATCTTTGCTTTGCACTCGATGCAAGACCTGTTTTCTTTCTTGGCGTAGTAGGATTTGTTATCCCATCTGCGCCCTTGACGTCTCTACTCGTCCTTGGAGATGGCAATGCAGTCAACGCACCGCGCCGTCTTTCCGTTGTTTTGGGTTTCACCGCAGTCCACACAGAACCCTTGTGCGTTTCTTAGCTGATATAGGGTCGTGTTTCGCTCGGTGTCTGCCTTGGTCGATATACTGCTTTGGTCGCGCTCTTCATCGCCGTCGTCAGATCCCTCTATTTCCACCTGGTCATCGTTTCGTTCTGTCTCCTCATTATCTTCATAAACATCATCCGTGTCTGATGTTGACTCGTTACCTGACTCGTCACTGTAATCGAGGTCTATTGGAATTTTATCATCTTCCTCCGCTGCCACTTCAATAACCGACTCGACGTGTTCGGAATCTACTTGGCTCTTTTCTTCAGCGCACCCCTCGCACGTGTTACTCCTAGGACTTGCGGGCGCGCGTAGGCACATTGTGTAAGTCCACCCCTTCTTGACCTCTAACCAGCGCCGCCTTCTGTGTGGAGTCTCGCTATCGCACTGCTGGCAGTGCCAATTTTGTTCTTGGGCAGGCCTAATTTGACAGAGGGTACATAAACCCTTTGACTTGGCAAAATACCGACGTGATCCATATATATTCTGCTTTTTCGCGCACTCGTGGCAAGTTGTTCTTCCCTGTCGAGCCGGAGTTCTATGGCAGCTGGTACATCTTCCCCGTGCCTTGATATCGTTGTAGTGCTTCAAGTATCTTAACTTCGCTTTGTTGAAGTTCTTATCAACATCTTGATCCGCGCGTTCTTGAAGTTCCTTTCTCTCAACCTCGACTTCGTCCCTTTGAGACACACGAGGCGCAGGCTTTGGAGCTTGAGACAGCAATTCAGTCAATGATGCACGAGGAGATAGATACGCTGTATCTTTACTGGGTGTAGACATTTCTTTACTCTTTGTTGAAGACGCTCCCGGTATTCTGCCGGTCTTTTGGATGCCCCGAAGCGAAGCCATGCTCCCAGTCAATACCATGATGTGTTCCGTGAAGGGGCCGGAGTTCCGGTAGACTGATAATATCTGACTCTCAATGGCTGTCATTCATACAGGATCATCCAGATAGCAGATCGATCACAAGGTCATTGTCATGGTCTATGGAATCCAGCTATTGTTGGTTCTACCCCTTTCATATTGAACAAAAGACTCATAATAAAAAGGGCAAACAAAGAGTGACAAAAAAGACGTTGTGCAACTAGCAGCAACCAATACAATGTAGTTTTATAAGTTCCTCGGCCTAAATTGTGGTACGTCCTTTTTCTGGCGGGCGATTTGGACATTGGCCTCGTGGGAGGTTGCAGTATACAACATTCATGGAAGGAATATAGAAGCGGTTGACATAGCGGTCAAATGTTCTCAAATCAATACGTGTACCTTGTACATGTGCGAAGCCCTGGAGGCGACGCCCGAGGACTCAGCCCTGGGCCGCTTGCACACCGAGCACTACGTCGTCGCTGTGCTGCTGTGGATCTGGGAGGCCGGCGCCAAGGTGCTCGAGCTGTGCCGGGACGAGCACCGCCGCCACGAGGGCGAGAAAGTGTACTCTCCGCTGGTGTGATACGAGGGCTACACCGAATACGACTACACGGGCGAGGACGGGTACCACATGGAGCGCTGGGCCCACTGGAAGGCGGCGTACCGCCGCGTGGAGGCGACGGAAGGGATCAAGTCCGAGGTGGCGGAGAAGGCCGCTGCTACGGCGGAGGGGATGCATTGGATTGAGCTCGAGCATCGGTAACCACTTCGAAAGCTCACAACTTGAATAACAACCAAGCAGACTGGAAAAAGAACAGCGGAAACCAGTCGAGGTAGATTGTTAGGTAACAAAGACTGTAGAAAATAAAGCCACACACAATACTCCTTTGTTATTCTTGGAGGGAGTCATCAAGGGAGACCCATAATTTGTTATTTATTTCAGGGGATAAAGTTGTTTTGCACATACTAATCTACTACCTTCCATACTCTAATGTCACAGTGAAGGGTCTCACTATACAGATGCCATCAGCTTAGAGCCTACAGAAATCGGGATTCAGCCAGTCGAGCATCTGCTGCGAGGTGTAGCCCTGCCCAAGGTGCGCCAAGAGACGGCGTTCGAACCTGTACGCCCCCCTGTTACTGACGTCGTTCTCGACGTGGTAACACACCCGGGCCGAGCTATACTCGGCAAGACTGAAATGATGAATGACCTGGCCCGGCGGTGTCGGCTGGGCCATGACTCCGGTCGTGTCCAAATGCTCATGAGCGACGCTAAACGCAACGGGCTCGTCCTGCGGGTTGCTGAGGTCCCCCCAGACGTCGCGGTGGTCGATGGCGTGCACGACGGAGGCTCGCACAGCCGGCGGGACCACGCCGGTCATCAAGCGCGGCAGACCATTCTGCCCTGGCGTGGCCGGACGTCGCGGGCGTCCTACTGGGGTCAGGGTCGTCCACAGATCGCCCGTCTGCATGTTGAGGAAGAACTGGTCGGGTTGCGCGGTGACGAAAAAGAGGTCGACGCTCGGGCTGATGCGCAGGAGCCGGCGACCGGGCGGCTGGGGAGGCATGGCGTCGCATCGACGGCCCTCGGGTCGCAGACCTACCTGCATGTTAGTGAAAGCGTGAAGCCCATAGAACGGGACCACTGGCAGGGCCACGCTGTGGAGCCTCAAGGCGACGCTTCTGGCCTCGTGGCAGGCCAGGAAAACGCCGGACTCGCGGGCCCAGGCATCGGCTATTATGATGATGCGCTTGGTGTCCTGGGTCAGCGGTACGATGCGGTTGTGGCCGCCATGGTCCATGATAACGGCCTCCTCCCAGATCATCTCTCGCAGCTCGCTGGGGAGTCTGTTGAAGAAGGACCGGAAGTCAGTAGGTGCTTGAGCAGCCATGATGTAATAGTAATAGTAAATGGTGGGGAACCCTAACTAACCTGGGTGTCTTCGTAGCAAGTTTGGTTGTCGTGTGGATGGTTGCTTATCAAGAGCGAGGGATGTGATGAGGAATGAATCTCTGTCTGAATTGCGGATAGGAGGCCCCTATTTATGTGGTCTTACAACAATGGCTACTACACTCGTTTCAAAACTTAGTACCTATCATAAAATATGACGCTCATGTTTGTTGTGGAGCAAGAAGGTTATTATCAAGTTAATCTTGCCACTTTAATTCATTACTTGACCTCTCGCCGACTTTGCTCCGAGACAGTTCACAGCTCGCCGGGGCCGTCACCTTTGTCAGCTGGATGGACTTGTGCAGCGAGGACTTTATGAAGATGGGCATCAGATTCCACAAGATTCTGGTGCTGATACTGAATGAACTCGGATGGAGCATCCTGCGTAAGAACTAAATCCCCGTCGCCTGCACAGCAGAATGCCTTGTTCCCGGTATCGCAATACGGTAAGCTCAAACCGTGGCCTTGGTCTGCCCCTTTTCCGATGTTGAGGATGTCGGAGGCAATCTGTATCATACGGCCCGGGCAGCAGTCCATGCAAACACCAGATTCCCCATCGGCCGGCGTGGCGTACCAGCCGCACCTGGTAAAGGCTTTGGGGGCAGACGACCCCTTGCAGCAGTAGTTGCTCGTGGTCATGGGGGGGCACGTCTGCGAGCCGCCCATATCGCGCGGTGTCGAGACGACAAAATTCGGGTAGTCGTCGGGGCACTTTCCTGCTTCGGTGGTGCAGCCCGTCCACTTGCATTCCCCCCACGGCGCGGTCGACTCGGTGTGGCTGCAGCAGGCCGTCTGGTGACCCGAGACGCACCCAGCCTGGGTAAAGCCCATCTCGACTTCGCCTTCGTGGCAGTAACCATCACATCGTACCAGGTCGCTATAACCGCGCCAGCGGCATGTCGGTCGATCAGAGGTGGGACAGCAGAGGACCCGGCTATTGGGAAAGCCGGCCTGGCGAGAAGTACCTGGATCCATCTATACAGAAACCTCTTCATCAGCCCTAGGCGAAGTTGAAGGGACGAGGAAACAAAAAGGGGGAGATGGAGGGAGGAGGGGGGGGGACGAAAACACACATACCATGATCTCTGACTTCTTGTCATCCCTAACAATCTGCGTAAAGCCGTTCGGGCACTGTTCACCGCAGCCGACCCAACGGCAGTACTTGTCCTGGTGATTTTCATGGTTGCTGGCATGCTGTGTATGGTCGAGAAATGTGCCACCTCGAGTAATACCGGCGGCTTTGTCGACTTTTAGCTCATTGCCCAGGGCGTCGGCCAGGTCTTTCGCGTTGGTCCCTATACGGTCGTCGAAAGGAAGGGACCATACTGCAACACCGCCGAGACATTGCGACTTGGAAAAGTTACCCTTGAGCTTGAAAGTGTCCTTGTCATCAAAGGTGGCCCATTGGTCCTTACCCCACGTGATGGTCTTGACGGCGGCGTCCTTGTAGAGCGTAGGGGTCAGCTTTTCGCGCTGGATGATTTCGGCAATCTCCCAGCTAGCCAAGAGGCCAGTCACTCGCCGACAGCGACCTGTAGCTCCTTCAGATGCGTAGGTGCAACCTGGGGTATTGCAAGATCCAAGTAGGGTAGCAGTCAGGCTATAAAAGGCCATCCCCAACGTGATCTTTGATGCTGGGATCTTTTGCTGCCAGACGAGATCTAGTCCTTGCGCAATTTCTGTCAGGTTTGTGTGAGCGCCCAGAACAGCGTTATTCCATGTGCCGCTCATCACGTTGAACCAGTCGACGTATGGCTCGATGGCAGCAAGGTCAAAATGCTGGAGTTCCGTATCATTGAGGGGAATGGGGATGGATAAGCCGTAACCGTAGTTATCCAAAGCCGCCTTTAGGTTCTTGAGGAACTTTGGGAAATTCTTATAGTCCTCGGGCCCGGTAGGGTATTTCCAATCGATATCGACTCCGGTGAAACCCCAGGTGGTCATGAATCGTAACAGGGAGGAGAAGAAGACGTTCTGAGTGGTGATATCGGCGTGAGCTAAAGTGGATAACGTCGCGGCAGTAGGGCCTCCAGGATCCCTGAATGTCCAGCCTCCGACAACCAGCCACACCTGAAGACCGATATCTCGGGACCTCAGCGCCTTGACGAAATTGTAATGATCGTCGTCGACTGCAATACTGGGTACAACTTCAAAGGTCTTGGGGTGAATGGCAGCGTAGGCAATGTTGATGTGGCTGTAGACGCCTTGCGGAATCCTCCAAAGCGGCATGGTGCCACAGTCTTTGTCGATAGACCATGAGTCATAATACCCAACAACGCGGTCGATCTTGTGGGAATTGACATCGCACGAAGGTCGTTTGAGCACCTCACTGCCACAGACCTGTGGACTAAAAAGGCCAACGAGAAGGGCCAAAGTTGCTGAGAGCCTCATGATGAAGGAATGGCGTACAGCAAGAATAGGTGAAGCAAACAGTTTTTTGCACGATGCTCGGGATAGCCGCCCATATGTCTGTTACCTGTCCCGCCCCGGAGCGGGGTATTCGGATAATCTTCAAAACGGGGGTTCTGCTTGTGCATCATACGGCGTATTGATAGATTTCTGGGAGTCGGAACATGGTTGCCGCGTCACAACGAAAAGGCCAGGAAGTCTGTGTTGAAAATCCACTTAGCAGTGGGTATATCGAACGTTTGGTAACTCCATATCCGCAGACACTAGTCCAGATCCTTATGACTGGGACTCATAAAGCTGTTGCCTATTCACAGCCGAGCTAACGCAAGACCTGGCACGCTAGCAAGACAGCAGGGGATGAACCGCCAAAATTTGCGTGCATGTGCTCCTTTGCTAAGGCAGCACAAGACCAACTGCAGCTCCCCGACACGGCAGCATCCGTCTGTCACAAGCTTCAAGTCCGAGTCGAATACTCAGTGACCCGAGCTCACAAGGTGTGTTCGACGACCCTATTCTATATAAACCCGAATATCTTGGACGGCTCCGCCATCCGGGAAGGTACTAGTCTTTGCATCCCGTTGTCGAGCGATACCATTCGGACGGTGCAAGGCGGCGAGAACTGTACCGAGATCGCCATCAAGTACTACATGTTGACTCTGGAACTGGTCATCTTCAACTCACAGCCCAAACGACGACATGCGATGGCGACCTCGTGAAGGGAAGAGCCTTCTGCGTGGCACCTATGCCTGCTTGATTACTCCAATAAAATAGAGAGATACAATATGACGTTGTATAGTAATCTTAATGTTAGTACAATATAACACTTTGGTTGAACGCTGATTTACATTTACTCATCTCTAGACTAGTATTACTTCTCGGCGATTCGTTTGATCCCTCATTATCCTCTTGGTTAGTGGTCCATATAGCCAAACAAGCCCTGCTCGTCTCATGCGTCCGGTATCCTGACTATCAGGGGCTACTACCAGGCACATGTGTGTCCTCTCCGATTCGTCGTTTTCTTCTTCAGGCGTTTCTGGGAGAAAGGAAGACAGGATAAGAAGATGCAAATTCATCTCTTTCCACCTCCCTGACCATGCGACCTCTTCGTGGTCGAGTTCGATCTGTATTACCTCCTCATCATTGTCACTGTAGGGAGTACGCATGAGTGGATGTGGCATGAGGCCTATCTTCTGCCCTCGCAAGTTGTGATCCGTGAAATCAACCTTCGCGGGAAGGAGAGGAGTCATCGGGCCACGTACCCGAATCCAGGCGCTGTTTACCTCGCCATATGGGTTGCTCTCGTTTTTGAGCTCGACTTTCCATTCCAGGAGTTGTGTTACGCACCTTAGCCGAGAGCCATGACCGTTGGCGGCAACACCAGGATAACTGACCCAGCTCCAGCTTGGGCCGACATTATGAACGGGATATCTCTCGCGACCCAGCGCGCGCCATGATAAGCTTTGAATGAGATTATCGCCCCAGAATCCTGCAATGTACTGGCAACGGAGATGCTTTTGGAACAGTTTGCTGAAGCCGCTGGTAGCTGGTAGCTTATCAGAAGGATTTGTCAGTCTGCGATGGCCAAACTTCCAGACAATTGAATCCCACATCTTCAAAATCCCTTCATTTTGGCGCTCGCTTTCGCTCGCAGGACTCGGCTCGGTATCGTGGTGTTTTGCGGTTTCCTCTCCGTTTGGACCAAATAGTGCATTCAGGTTACAGAGCCTGTGTTCCTGGTAGCAGCCGTTCTCCCCAAGAATTCCGTGATTGCACTCATAATAGATCTGCCGGGTATTGTAGTGCAAGGTCCGCTGGGATAGAAGACGCTCTTGTAGGGCCCATCCCCTTGTTGAAAGCGGCTCCGACAAAAATTCGGCATGATGCCAGTCCACCTCGTCGCTGGCAAACAACATCTCTACGTGCACGTTGCTTGCGTACCCGGGGAGATCGACGTCGCAAGAAGGACGCGGTGAGCGTATATGGAAACAACCTTCTGATGGTTTGTTGGCATGATTTGCGGCAATGGTAAGATGTGCATTCGAGTAGACGTCATGCATCCGCGCTGACTCTCGCGCCCAATCATCGGCGTCATCTTGGACGATACAGAGGCTGTCAATCCAAATGTACCGGATTCCCAGATGCCTGACGATCTTAACGGCATCTGAAAAGGTCTTTGGGAGTTCAGCAAGCGGGATGCCTGACTTCTTCCTTTGAATTGTCTGCTGGGTTGTAGCCAAAAGTAGCTCTCCACCCCACTGGAGTAAGTTTCTGTCAGTAATCTAATGTACAAGGGGCACACTGAGAAGTAAAGAGAACTCACACAGTGAGATAGACAGGCGTAAGTTCCTGACTGCCCTCGAGGTTCTACAAGTTTGACCATATCGCCCCCCGATCCGGTATCAAGAACTCGGGAAGGCAGGGTGGCTGACTTTGTAGTACACTTCTCGTGTTTCTTTTGACACTCTGCCAAAAAGGAACCAGCAACATTTAAGCAGTGCATCGATCCGGAGTCCAATTCAGGTGGCTGCAGTCGCAATTTGTGAAACGCAGGATCATCTGGGATCAGTTAATCTCAAGCCCTATTTCTAGACGAGAGACGTTTCGAGATACATACCCTTCTTGACACTGAATACTACGCCTGTCAATAGGTAAAGAGAGAACCGGCATCTCCTTATCTCTCTGGCAAGAACGATGAAGCCTGGCCCGCCGCCATAACGTTTCGTTAAGAACAGTCTTTGCCCATGCGGGACGGCTTCATCATAAGTTTCCTTGAATTCCGCATAGAAGGGTTTTCGCCGAGATTCCTCAAAGTAGCCCAGCCACTTTTGAAAGCCTTCTTGAACGACGGCGCAAAGTGAACATGAGCTTGCCGCTTCAGCCAAAGACTCCAGGTCTTGATGCCACGGGAACCCGTATGGCTCTTTGTGCTCGGGATCGATATCAAGTACGGGGCACTCGTCCATGCCACCGGCTAGGGTAAAGCCGTTGTGCGGTAGGTGGTTCGGGAGTGAGCCGAAAGGGATTGTGGAGCAAAGCGAGCACAGAACCATCGTAAACTTCTAGCATTGAACGACCGTGATGCGTTTGGTACAATAATGGTTGGTCCTGGTATGGCGAGCCGTAACAGACACCCGTTGTGAATCTACCAGATAAATCTTGTGTCATATTCAATAGGCGCTACTGTCAGCCAGCTTACTATTAATGCTGGGCCTGGCCTACATCGCTAGTGGCAGTGACGTCAGCTTATGCGGGCTGTGCCAGCGACAGTATGTCGCCACTTAGCTGCAGCTCAAGGCTACCGAGGTTTTGCAACCCAGTTGGATTAGCGTTGTAGCCTTATGATGTTTGCCGTTCTGTGGTGCTGCCAGTCTGCCAATCCTATCGATTCCAGGATTTGTGTGTGCACTGCCATCCTTACCCAATCATGCTGGCATTCAATTCACCGTTCTCAGACGTAAGCAGGTAAGTGCATGTTGGCGACTCATGTTTGATTGGGCCAGTTTGA
This sequence comes from Apiospora malaysiana, assembly GCA_006508115.1. Lineage (NCBI taxonomy): Eukaryota > Fungi > Ascomycota > Sordariomycetes > Amphisphaeriales > Apiosporaceae > Apiospora > Apiospora malaysiana. Next base: position 1,331,313 of record QUSE01000014.1, read on the forward strand.
TAGGAGGTGGGATGTCCTAACCTACATGGAGACACTCATGCGGAAGATCATTACTGGAATTCTGAGAGGGCTGCAGCAAGACCCCAAATTCAATTGTCTCGTTGTCAAAATCCTTAGAAGCTATCGTGGTAGGCACAACGAAGTAACAACAAAGGATTCAAAACAGTCCTGACAGTCCATATTGCTTCCAACATTGATTCAGATTGTCATTCCATAGTTAGAGTAAGACATGTGGCCAATTACTTAATAAGATACCAACTATTGGTGCAGAAACAGAATGGCAGCTTGGTAGTTGGTTACACAAGGAGAATGACGAGGCTGTACACATCAAGATCATATTAGAGTCACTTCTGAGCCCACATCTCTGTTGAGAGGGATGAACGTGGGATTTTGACACTCTAGGCTACCTCTTGATCCCCTATCCCTTTCTGATCCATATCCTACCCCCTTTGATTCATACCCTTTACTTCTTTATGGATTCATACCATCCAGTCTCCCGGCTCTCCTTCCTTGAGAGCCAGTGTGCCTATTCCTCATGCTCACCCTGTTCATATTGCTCCATGCTATAACTCGGTGCAATGGATCGGGCGAACGTAAAGGCTCAAATCTTGGGATGTGTTGTCAACGCCGTACAGCACATCGAGGATATTGTGCTTGGCATTGTTGAACCGCATGATGATGTGTGCGCATGATCGTGCTCCAGAAAACACTCCACGATCGAAATGATGACACACGGTGCTCGGTTCAATGCTTGCCTCGCTGCCAGTCTTGTGTCGTCTATCGATGACAACTTCCATGATGCATTGCATCTTGGAAAGCGCCGTGGGTGGAATAGGCGTTGACATGAGTTCTGGCTGGCTCTTGCGAAGCTGACCAAACGTCTGATGCAACGAAGTGACATAGAAGGTGTCCAACTTCGTGCTAACATGGACATTAAAGAGGATTTCTCTATCATTTTCGGCCTTACACTTTGCTTCCCAATTCTCTTCGCCGGTGAACCAGTTCGGATGCATTACGAGGATTGGGTCACCCTTGTGGTCGTAGAAGAGTACCACTGGAACTTCCAAGTCGTAGATCTCTTTGGCCGCATCGCGTGCGTCATGACACACATGGAAGAGTCTGGATTCATGTAGCAAGTCGCGTGTGATCATTACTCGCTTAGTGTCGCGAGTCAGCGGGACGATACGGTCCTGTTGGTTGCTCAAGAGATCTTGCTTCCAGATCATGGATCTGAGCTCCGGAGGGAGGCTCATGAAGCAATGAAACTGGGTAAGAGGAGCCATTGTGGAGATGAGATCTAGGCAAACAGATATCAGCAGGTGGAATCCAGGGGAAAATGAACGACGGTACTAACCTGCTACACAACAAATGGCAATGGTTACCAATGAGGAGGATTTGCAATTGCTGGGTATGATCCCAAGCAAAATTGCAAGGAGACTTTTCATTTAGAAAGCCATGTTCAAAGAAATATGAGCAGTAGTACTAACCTTATGCGCAATGGGATGTGCTTGACAACAATGATGGGCGTTTTGAATTGCTTCTGACAAGCCCGATCTTGGTCTGCGAGGAGAGGTTAGTTGAGTAGGGAATAAGATGAGAAATAGTACTCACCTAATGCACTGCCGAGTGCGCCTGATCAACTTCAAGGGTGCTCAGGATGGTTCCTTATCAGCCCTATGTAATTTGCCAGAGTGTGTGTTTTCTAGACGGGCTTCCGGATTAGCACACGATCGGAATGGAATTGGTTGGTTAAGTTGTGATGAAGGGAAAGAAATGCATAGAGAAAAAGAATTGCTTACTTTGTGGAATGAACTCTGGACTTGAACTTGATCAGCTTTTTGTGAGGGATGGGTAGTGGACGAAATGTGTGCACTACCAATCGACCGAAGTTTTTTTGATGAAAGATGGAGGAAATAATTCCCTCCCTCTGGCCGGGAAAGCAGGGTTCTTTTATAAAAATCTATAGAAGCCAGGATGGCAACCAGGTTGCTCGGTAAAGGGAAGCTCAACCTGTTTATCATGACTGCGAATCTCGGCCAGACGTGTTTCTGACCAATCAGAAGCACTTCTGGGCATTTCAGAATTGAATGCAATGTAGAAGTTTATTTGTATTCAATTTCAAATGCAGCTTATTGGAAAGGCTCGCAGGGCAACCGTCGTTGCTGGAAGCCTCCCGTGATGACCATATGATCACCACGATACATTCAATGCATTCGTGGCACTCGCTACTGTGGCCATTCTTTCTGCGTGAGACTTGGCCATGTCTATCCCTTCCTTGATACTCGTAAGAGTATTCCTTCGTGTTCGTTATGCCAGCCACTGCCAAGAGAATGCTGGTATAGAATCTTTCTACGATGCTGAAGTTGCGGTCAACTGAGGCGGGCGTTTTTAGAATATTTTTGCAATAAGAGTAGAATAAAAGCACTCAAGGCTCGTATGCGGTGTTACCAATTGCACTTCTCCAGGACATACATGCGTTCCTGGCACTTGATAACGCGTGGCTGCTCGTCCAGCACCGGTATCTCGGCGAGAAGTAGGAAGGTTTCCTTTGGTATATCATTTAGGCATCGAGAGATGGGTCGCTACTTTTATCTCGGCGTTCATTGCCACTCGTAACATCTTGCAGGATGGAAACTCTGTCTACCTTTACGTTCGAGTTGCCCAGGATGGCAGGATGCAGTGATATCAAAGGGTCCTTCGCAAATCCCCAGTTCTCACGGGTCGGTTGGTCCCAGCCTCGGAGGGTGGATCCCGGAATCTGCTGCGGTGCGAGGTCGGCCTTTAGTTCTAAATGCAGTGAATCGACCTATGCCGCAAGAAGGAGCCAATTGAGGACAGCATTATCGATGGTGAACTTATGACTGCCTCATTTCTTGTCCCAGTTGTTGCACAGTTCTGTCGAGATGCGATAGGTCCTTACTGGGAAACAGATGCTTTCATCGGTTTGCTGGAAAAGGCGAGTAAAAACAAGCAGAATTAGTTCACTGTTGCTTGACCGATGCTTGAAGACAGTCCAAGAAAGGTCTGATTCAGGAAGATAATAAACGGTGGGTGTATGTTCCTGGAGGTACGTATAGGAAGGAAAAACTGTACTAGGGCATAGGCAGAAATGTTTTTCCTTCCATGCTCTGAAAAGTGATGTGGGAGGAACGCGGCGGCGTGATTGGCGATTATAACCAACTAGTTGTTCCGAGCAACGTGATACCCTGCCCGGCAACAGCTCCCAAACCGGGTGCTGCGCTGTTCAGTAACCGAGTTTTCCTTTGCCCACAGGAGGCTAGATCAACCGAGTTGTACATGCCATGATGTCGAAGCAGAAAATAATAAAATATATCAAAATAAGCGTGTAAAGCCAGTACATTTAAGGATTGCCAAAACCATTACTGCTCAGGAGTCGACCGCCAGTTCTGCTGTATCCATCAACACCACCTCCATGCCTTCTCAACGAGATCGACGATGCTTCTTCCCCAGTATACCGAACAATTGATATTTCACATCATCTTCTATCGTACTAGGTCTAGCCATATATGTCTGATGTCGCAGACTACCCTTCGTGGTTCTCGAGATACTACTTGGCCGTAATCTCGTAGTATAAAGCCAATTTCGCGTAATTGATCAACTGTTCTAACAATGTGTAGGAACCACCGCTGATTTGGGAACTCAGATATCTACTTTGTGTCGTTCATAGTCCAATCTGACGTAACAGATCTTGACCATTCTAGATGAATAGATAGCTATATGGGTGGACGATGTGTGTAGAATCATTAGGGTAAACCAAGCCATCGTGGGTAGCTTCATTAGACATCTTAGCAATTTGTTGACTGATCTTCAAATCCAGTGAGTCTGATTTTCTCATTTTCATATGGACCTCGCATCAGTTAGCGACAGCGAGGCTCAGGTATACCTTGGTTACGATCTCGTCCCAACATTAGATGGTAAGATTGAGGACGTCTTTTTGAATGAAGCAATGATATTACAAGGATGCGACGGCGGGTCTCACAGCGAAGACATGGTCAGCGGTGCCGAAGAACGAGGATTGATGATAAGGTGAACGAAAGAAAAGCAATCAACAGTGCAAAGCAACCACCATCAGTTGCGAATAACGTATGCCAAGAGTGTTGTTCATCAGGGTACAGATCCCCTTCATATCCGTATGTCAGACTACCTGATATAACTCCAGCACATGTGCTCTTCTCCCGACATCGTACAGTATCCAGGGCATATCCGACGCAATTCCCATCATATCCCCTGGTCTTCACCATCCTAACCAGACGGTCTAGTCCCAGCTGAGAAATCCTACTCCATATCCTCGTCCGATTCGTCCTCGGTAGTCTCCTCGCTAAGGACGCGCTCTTCGTAAAGAGCAGGGTTGGTGTAGTGGCTCAAAACATCCGCCGCTGAATAAGGGCCACCGCCGAGCAGCTTGGCGAGGTTCTGGGCTGTCGGTCTGCCACAATCGACTCGGATGTAGCATAGCTTGGCAGACGAGTAGATGGCACGGTTGAAGTGAGCAACCGGTCTGTACACCAAGTCCTCCAAATCGACTTGGTGCTCCATCACGCGCGCGACCTTGGCGAGAAGGGCAGGGGAGAGCGTGGAGAGGGAGTGGCTGAAGTTGCCATTTTGGGCATTGACGCCGAGCGAAAACTGCCAGGCACCAACGAGGAAGATGTCCAAGTTCGTGCTGAGTCGGATAACTCTGGTCGTGTTGCCGTGCGCGACCATCAGACGGCAGTCGTAAATGGCATCTGCGGCGTCACGCGCGCTCTTGCAAAGGGTGAGGAACTTCGGCAGCGCTCTGGTAACGTCGGCAGTGAGCACGACATGGTTCGTGGCTTCAAGCAAAGGAATGACTCGGTTGCCGTGATCGTTCGCGATGGCCTCTTTCCAGACCATGACTTGCAGCTCGTAAGGGAGCATGGGGAAGAGCTCGAAAGACTTGGGAGCCGACATTGTGTTCAGACTGGCCGTTACCGTCAGTGGGAATGCAAAGGCTAATGGCGGAAGTAAATAGCTTACCGTGAAGTAGTCAAGCAAAAGTATCAGTGGGGTGGTCAAGTAAATCCAGCGAGAGAGGGAAGCAGCGCGAGTGGAAGCTGACGAGAGGAGCAGCCAACGGGAAGCGATGATGTCGGAATGCGTGAGGATTTTTTCTGATGCGAGAGACTACGGTTAGTCTGCAAAAGATGAAGAAGTAGGAAAGGAAAGGGATCGCATACCTCGTGGAAAGAGAACCAGCAAGCGGAAATTGCAAAAGCGAAGAGGGTCAACCAAATGGTTCCAGAAAGTAAAGATGTGCTTTACCTGAAGATGGGTTGAGCAATGGATGCAATGATGGAATGGATGGTGGAGAGTGGAAGGTGGAAGGAAAGGTTTCGTTCACAAGTCTAGAAAGTAGCATCTATTTAACTGGCCAGCTGTGGGGAATGGGCGACGGCGAGGTTTAGGGCATGTCGGGTGACAAAAAGCACCTCCTTGGGTATCGACTCTACCACCTACAGGATGGTTATAGGCCCCCTGAGCAGTTGGCGATAGCTACATTTGATAGTAAGTCGGCCCACATTAACAGGTGACACAGCCAGTAGGATGCCGTCAGTTCCATAGATAGGTGCCGGTAGCTCCACAAATAGACGCGGAAACGTCGTCGGTATAACGACGAAAGTGCCTGGCATGTCAGGTATCGATGGGTTATGACTGTGCGAGTCGCCAAGCGGGAATTGGAGCTCTGTCTATAGCCAGCACCCATGACTTGAACCAACTCAGATCCAAACGTTGGGAACCAGTGTGTGAATACTGCTCTACATCGACATGATACAATATATGAGATATCGTAAGTCCTAAGGGCCATCCTGCCGAATGTAGGCGTCAAGTGACTCGTTTCTCCAAAGACAATAGCAGGGCTCCCGTAGATATGACCAACTTGATGTGCTGACCTGGTCCGCTTGCTGCTTGCTTTCGAGCTGTTGTCCGGGCAAAGGACGACGACGACAAAAAGGACTCAGCAATCGCGTCAGTCACGTTGTCATGACAAGTACCTAGACATTTGTGCGAAGTAAATCGTCATTTATTCATGTTGTTTGCTGCACATGCTGCCTTACTTGCTCAACGTATACTTCCTCTTCTAGAAACACGACTGGCCTTCCTACTTCGAGAAGCAACAACGCAAGACCCATCTCGATTGCTTCCACAAACGCCGACAATCCGTGTTTACCCAACTATCAACCAGCACTAACAATCGAGTAGCAAGCAGTAGAGAAGGCGGCCTGATGTTTCTCTCGAATGCGATCCCCAAACACACCGGATCTGTCTTCAGGGGTACATCACCACGAGCTGTAAGCATGGTTTCAATAGGATTGGATAGTTACTAAATGGTCTATACGACAATGGGTTACATAAGAGGGCAACTACGAAATGCAATATGGAGAGAGCGCATTGCTAATTAACTACCACAGGCTTGTTTCAATACGTTCCCGCTCCGACAGACCACCGAGACATGATCAAGTACCACATCCGACACGCAGCCAAACTACAGAAGGAGGAAACCAGAAACGATGTGAGTGAACGCAAAAATACACTCAGGGGCAGCAAGAGGAGGAGTATATGGACCAAGCCGTTTAGCTACCTGGAATCACCCTAGACGAGATGCGCAGATTCCAAGAACTTGTCCCAAGCACTCTGCGATAGAGCATCGCATCAAAGCCCTCTTGGCCAGCAGCTTCCAGCACAGGAACTCTCTCCAAGTGCCCAACCGATCCGAGGCACAGAGGCCCTTCGTGTGTTGACATTATCGGCAGTCGCCCTTCTTAGCAACGAGGCAGGAAACAAGCCACTAATAACGGAGCAGTCTACTTCGTGGAGCAGCAGCTGCTGATGGCTCGCAAGCTGGCTGCGCCTTGGCTGGTTAGGTTTGCGAAACGGGGAAGCAAGAAGCCCGTGTTTCATGGGGCGTGTTTACTCCGTATGATTTGAGGCAAGTTCCTCCACATGTGTCTGTGGTTCTCAGGGGCAGTGTACGTTGGGATATAAATAGGACCCAAGTCTTGAGACGAGTCAGTTCGTTCCAGAGGAGCCAGCCGGCCCACCCAAGGGAACAGATCGTAGATCACACGATCTGTCACACTGGGTCAGTCTGTTCGGACTGGGGACCGACACGCAAGTTTCCTAGCAAGAAAAGAGGGTTGACAATGCGGCTGTCATTCTGCTGGTTCCTTGTATATACAGCGAATGCCACCGCGACGAGCATACGAGCCAGCGTGTGGCTATTATTTCTACAATGTTGTTGAGTTGGTCACAAGATCTATAAAGTGAGAAAAAGACACTACTTGCATGCTGAAATTCAAATCTAATAATATTGTTTTGTTGCTGATTAACGCTAACCTACCACCAGGACTTTCTTCTGTTCCTTCGCTTAGGCGCCGATCTTGAAACCACCGGGCAGCAGCTTCTGGAAGACGCGCTCGGGGTCGTACTTGCGCGAGACGTCGCGGAGACGGGCCTCGTTTGCGGCGCCGTAGCCCGGGTAGATCTTCTGGAAGCCGGCGGCGTCGCCCATGTAGTTGAAGGCGTCGAAGACGCCGGCGGCCTTGGTGGCGGCGTTGATGGCGTTGGTCGTCTTCTCGGCCCAGGCGAAGATGGCGTCGTCGTACTCGCTGCCGATCCACTCAACGACCTCGGCCCAGGCGAGGTAGGCGCCCTTGCCGGCCGTGTCGATGCCCAGGGCGTTGCCGCCTGGGTTGGATTTCTGCGAGCCCGCGGTCCAGAGCGAGGTGATGGGTTGCCAGTCGATGCTGACGAGGCTCAGGTTCTTGGCGGGTACCTGGGCGTAGAGCTCGGGCAAGGCGGCGAAGAAGACGTCGTTGGTAATCTTGATGCCCTTCAGCAGGGAGTCGTGGTCCTTGCCGACGGTGGTGCCGGCGATAAAGAGGTCGTTGATGTGGTCGACGACGAGACCGCCGTTCTCGACGGCGAAGTCGGCCAGAGTCTTGAAAGCGCACGTGTTGGAGACGGAGGGGATGGCGAGGAACTTCTTGAAGCACTCGGGGTTCTCAACGGTAGCGCTATCGTAGAAGAGGATGACGGCGGCGACGGTGGTGTCGGGGGAGGCGGCGACGGTCATGGGCACGATGTGCGACTTGGCGTCGGTGTTGGTGGCGGCGAAGTCAGCAATGGCCTGCAGGTACGTTGTTAGCAATACGTTCGCATTTGGCTTGAGTCACGTCATTGCGAATGGGTTTGACTAACCTCGAAGAACTCATCGAGGTGCTCGCCGGAGACGGTGTAGGTTCCAGCCCAGACCTTGGTGGAGGAGAAGGTGCGCAGCTTGAACTGGGTGACGATGCCAAAGTTGCTGCTGCCGCCCTTGAGGGCCCAGAAGAGGTCGGGGTTCTCGGTGGCGGTGGCCTTGGAAACAGAGCCGTCGGCAAGGACGATCTCGTACTCGACGACGTTGTCCGCGGCCCACCCATGCTGGTTGCCGTGGAAGTTGACACCGCCTCCCAGAAGGAGTCCGGGGACACCGACAGGGGAGAGACGACCGCCAGCAACGGCGAGGTCGTGGGGCTGCAAGAAGCTGAAGACGTCGCCCCAACGGTAAGCGGGGCCGACGCTCAGGATGCTCTTGTCGGCGTTGAGCTCGAGGGTGGTCAGGTTGGACATGACCATCAAGACACCGTTGTCGATGTTGTTGGCACCCTATTGTACGCACACATGTAAGTAAAGGTCTTTTGCCCCTAGTCAACGTTGATACGTACCGGAATACCCATGTGGCCGCCACCGCGGACGGCGAAGGGGCTCTGGGACTTCTGGGCCGCGACGACGCCGCAAGACACGTCCATGGGGTTGGTCGGGCGGAAGACGCAAGCCGGGCTCTTGAGCTCCGTGTTGGACCAGAAGTTCTGGTTCTCAAACTCGTATACGGGCTCGCCGGGGAAGAAGGTCTTGTCCGGGAAGGTGGCCTTGAGCGACGCGCAGCCGTTGTCCTTCTTTAGGGTATCCGACATGGCCGCGGGGCAGGCGCCCTTGTGGCAGTCAGCCGGCGCAGGACGAGCTGGCGGAGGCGCGACAGCGGCGTGGACGGAAGCGCTGCCCAGGGCCAAAGCCGTCAGAACAGACGGCACCAGGTTGGATCCGAGCATTTTGAGGGTGGGGATAAAGAGTGACGGTATCAAAGAGTGGAAAAAAGAATGGCAGCGCAGACGAGGCTTCTCAGAATGCACGATTGGTAAAGAACGAACTATTCAACTCAACCAAGGACTGGACTTAGTTGGTTCAGATACCGGGAATGCGACGGGATAGCACGTGGGAGAAGACGGAGCGAAAGGAACCAAACCCTTATAAGGTATTGCCCGCTACTGGCGGTCTACTGTAGATAGTTGGCGATATGTCTGCTGCTCCCCAAACATTGTAGGCCCTGCTCTGTATACTGGGTCTCGTTGCGTTACTGTGCCCAGTGAAGACTAGTGTCCTTGTGGAAGTGGCCTCAGGAAATGAGCGGATGGAGCTGGGCAGGCATGAAGTTCCCGACCTAGAAGAAGCATATCCGCTCCTAGATGGATTTGCCGTGCCGTCCGCACCAGTCCGCCACTACCGCCCAGCTAATGTGCACCTACCAAGCAGTGATGAGTCTGTATTGCATTACACTCCGATCTCCGAGACTGAAATGAGCAGATAATGAGTATTGTAGGATAGGACGGGTATGATGAAGACACTGATCCATGGGCAATCTGAGTGGTAGAATCGAATCTGGTTTGGGGTCTCTGATCCGACTGAAATGCATCGTGTCGTGGGACCTCGTCAGGGTCGTCGGTGGGATGGCTGGGTGGTACTCGGAGTTCTCCATTCCCGGTGGCATTGTACCGTGCCTCGGTCGCAATATTGTCATGGAGGAGAGAGGGAGGCATCGCATAATTGTGAATGGAATCTAATGCATGGGCTGTCGCACTTGTTCTTTATGAAAGTCGAGGGCTATCTTAAAGCCATAGTCTTTTCTAACAAGTCAGCTCGTTGCCCACACGTCTAGGCAACAGTCCGATCTTATGTCGCGTAAAATCACACCGCGCGGCACAGAAGCTTTCTTGCTTGAGCCTCCTCTAGGACCTCGTGAGGTGCGAAGAGGTTCAAGTGGTGTGGCATCAATGTCACTTAAGCAGTAGCTATACTTAGTAGGTTAGCAGAGTCCCGGTGCAAGAAGGGCAAGAAGACTGCCAGTTTTGCGCGACATTGATGGTGTAGGTGACAGGGGGACGCATGAGTCAGGCGGTGGCCGATACTACCTACGATCTGGATTGTTTAGGTTCTGTGCAGGCACCAGGGGCCTTTTGCGATGGGCGATGGGTAGTGTGCATGACTAGTGTAGCGCCTGGGCTACTGTAGAATCGTCGGGGCGTAGGGCCATAATTCCCCGGGCCGTGTTGCTAATCTGCTGCTAATCGCAATCGCAGATTAGGTGTGAAAGAAGGGACATGGAGTGGAAACAAGTTTTCTGGTATTGTTTGGGAACTCTGTTGGGAGAGGGTGCCAGACTGCAGCGAATCTGCCTGATAACCTAGGCCAGGAGTGTGCATGTTTCATCTGGAACACTGGTTCACGGTATTAGTACCTATTTAGTATGCAAGCGAAGGGCGCCAATTCTTGCTTTTCTCAAACGTCGCTAATGCTGCGCTGCGGGCTTGACGGCAACATTGCATGCAGCCGGTTGTTGGGGGCCAAGATCCAATCGGCCATCAATGACACCAAGTACCGGAAGAATCGGCTCACGGCGTGAGCACGCTACCTGCAAAGCATGTTGCCGGCATAAGAACATAATAATAATACACTAGCAGAAAGCGAGAGCCGACTCAAGTAGTGCTTACTACCGACTTTGGCAATATAAACATGCTTAACGCCGAAGACTAGCAGACAATAGATCGGCAAATCAGGAGGAGCAGAAAAAGGCCTTCGGTCCTCTGTGGAAAACAGTACTTTTGAACGCACGGCATTTCGTGAGAGAGAGATGCTATGCTCAGAGCCCTGGCGCAGTCTGCTTCACCTCGGTTTGGCGGTTTGGCGGTTTGGCGGTTTAGTAGGTGCAAGGTCATCCTGGGGAACAGGGGCCGCTAAAGGGCTGCTAAAGAAAAGACAAACATTGCAGGGCAGGGGTTATGCGCAGGGGCAGGGGACCGAGGCAGGGATGACGATGACTTCGGGCTGGGCCACAGCGCTCGGGAGCAAAATGATTGCATACTTGTAGTAGTACTACCACTACGACAAGCAGGTAAAGACATGTAACGACATCAACAGCGTGGAAAAAACACTACCCCTGATTCTTTGGTTTCCAGGATTGCATCTGGCTTTTCGAGTCTGGACTTCGCAAAGAACCCGGGTATGCCCCCTCCAAGAATGGGATGGCCACGTGGGTGCAATAACCAGATCGGGCACGAGTCAGGAACCTTCCTTTTTCTCTCCTTCATTAGTTGCAGAGACTGATCATGTAAAGACAAAAATCAATATACCCGGGGAAACGTCGATGTTTGTGCCTGTCCGAATGGAACGGTCACCCAAATCCATCCCAAACGCCATGTGAGCGGTCGTGATATCCGAAAACTCTAAAATGCTGATCACCAACTTCCCATATACTTATTTACACCAAACACTAAAGAAGATATATTGATTATCAGGTACTTCAAGCTTTCGCCAAGGCTAGTAACGCATCCAACATGGATTTCTAGTGTTTTCTTTGCCGCCGATATTACCGTATTCCGCCACGTGGTACGTCTGCAACCCGAAAAGTTCATGATACTGTTTTTTTCTTCATCCCCACGACTGGAAGACAAGGTAGATATGCATGCACAAATTCTTCTGAACCTCGCCAAGCACGACAAAGTATACGGGAAGACATCGCTTAGCCATACGGGGTCACGTCAAACCTGGATTTTCATTAATTACCTGAGCGACCGAATTCTATGGGAGGGTTATCATCCGATTTCAAACAACCCTACTACTCTTGGTACAGTACATACTTCGCAGTGCCCTCCTCAGGAGCCAACCTGATCCTGGACCTGTGCACCGAAGTGCTCGCTTTGGGACACTTGCAGCGTGCGGCACCTATCAGGCTTTCTAATGCGTTCGTCCTGTACTGCCTCTCGCTCCATTCCGCCCTAAACAGGAACTGGTGGCCGATGCAGTATCCCACATACTTGGCCATTTCCTACCACCGCTGCTCATTATCCAATTCTAAACCGGGCGAGGAGCCCGGATTTTCAATGCAGGGGCCTGTTTTAAGACAAGTCGCATGTTCGGGATTCCAAATTGGACTGCCTGTGCAGCACACACCTAACCCGAAACGAAACGTCGGAAAACGAGTTGGTCTATGTAGTCAGCCATGTGTTGCCAACGCTATTGTCGACACTGTTGCCGATGTTGTTTTCCGGCGTTGTTGGCGACCCTATATGCCGACCTGGCGAGGCTGATACATTATATGTATGGCATGTGGCTTACCTCTACCAGCCACGCCTTCTTCACGAATTGCGTCTGAGTCGACCAGGTGGAATCGGCGTGGATGAGAGGGAAGGAACTAGCGTAGCCCCAGTGATTTGTGCCGGAAGCCGATTTTCCACTAAAATTAGAGGGAGGCACCAAAGATCAAATGACTCTTTAGTCCTGCCGCCTCCGGTTAGGCGCGTGCTGCACAGCAGAAGGGGTGTGCTGCACGGTCAGTTCGGTTCCAAACGAGATCGGATGGCATCTTTGGTCCTCGAGTACACGCAGGGTCTGCCATGCACACTTACTGTTACCAAGGAGAAAAAGTTCATCTGCCGTCAAATTTTCTGACACTTGACGTCGGTGACACATGCTGGCATCTGCCAACACTCCTACGCTGTGAGAAACTATCGATTGGGCGAATGGAACGTCCAGCGTAGCATTTTAGGAGATATATATGCAAGTGCCGCTCGATTAAGCGACCTTGGCTCCTCCCCTGGAGTGGGAATCTGGTACATGCCGAGTTCTGTAGGGTACTCAGGGTATAACCCGCCCCAAACGTCTTGCATAAAGGTACGTAGGTGGCGCTTCCTGATCTTTTCCTATATACATACCCACAACGACCCTACCCCACCAGCTCGTTATGCGAAAGACCGCTGCCCTGCCTGGGTTTATAGTATTCCCAGTATCGGAGCGTATACATAAATCACATGAAACTGGGCGTTGATGTCACGGCTAAGGTATCAGCAGACCGAGAGTTGATCCTCTACCGGTGCTACTGTATCATGACTGCGCGACGGCCGGGCATATTGACATCAGTACTAGTAATAGTACCGACCAGCTCAAACCCGTTCTTCCGCAAACAGAAAGAAGGGATTAGTGCTCTATCGTGATGTTTTTTGAGGGAGGGATATGAGAGCTAGATGACCAGCACTGCCGCTGCTGGGCCGGCCATGTCACCTCTTTGACTCTCCTTGGCGGGCTATCCCTGCCCAGGAACAGGTACCTTTCTAGAATATATCTTCCTTATACCTTGTACGTGGGAAACTTTTCCCCGGCCGGCTCCTATCCGTGGTTTGCAGCATACATATAATGCATTGATCATCCTTGGGAAGAATTCCCCAGCGGACCCGCGCCCTACCTCGTGGAAACGAACGACTTACTCGGTTCTTGTTGATCAAGGAAGTTTCGCGATAACGACGGCACGAACTTAAACAGAGAGAAGGTGGGCTTTCACTGGTGAAGATCCAGGATTATCCCTATCACCGGCTACCCGAACATCCCAGCTACTGGCGACGAGGCAGATACCCTTCGAGCCGGAGACAGAAACAGGGAAGGTGAAGAGGTGTTCGATCTGAGAGATATTAGCTGCGTGTTATCCTGTTGGTAACAGCAGTCTTGTTTCCTCGACATATCTAGCAACAACGACAACAACCACATCCAACCATGTCTATGGACAACGGAATCCTTTATGCGGCAGCGCCGCCGCTTGGCGTCACCCGCAACCCAGATGAGCCACATCAAGCGACCACGCTCGTCGTCGTGACGGGCATATTCCTACCGCTGGCGGTTATCTCTATGACGATTCGCACCTACACAAGGGCTGCCATCGTCAGGAAGGTGGCGTTTGACGACTGTAAGTATAAGAAGCCCACAACGAAATGTGCCACATTCCTTGAGCCCATAGCTAACTTGGTGAAACCCCACCAGATCTCATGCTTGCCGCAACGGCCTTAAACATCGGCATGTGCGTTTTGGTATTACAAAGTGAGTCAAAATAAAGCAGATTGGAAACCATACTATCCGAACAAAGCCTAACAAGAATCATCAGTGTTGAACTGGGGGCTGGGCAAGCACCTGTGGAACGTGCCCATTAGCGAACTGTACCCGCGCTGGATGCTCAACAACGTCATCGCCGCCATCCTGTTCTGCCTGGCCACGGGGCTGGCCAAAGGCTCGATCCTTCTGTTCTACCTGCGCATCTTCCCGAGCAAGCCGATGCGCCTGGCCATCTGGGGCGTCTTCGCCTTCACCATCGGCTACTCGGCTGCCTCGGCCCTCGTCAACGTCTTCAGCTGCAAGCCTATCTCGGGCTCCTGGCGACTCGAGGAGTCGACGACGGCCGTCTGCATCAACCGGCCCGCCTTCTACTTCGCCCAGGCTGCCTTCGGCATCGCCACCGACATCGCCACCGTGCTGCTGCCGCTGCCCATGCTCAAGTCGCTGCACCTGCCGCTCAAGCAGAAGATCGGCGTCAGCCTAGTCCTGACCATGGGCGCTTTCGTCTGCGTCGTCAGCATCATTCGCTTGCAGTCGCTATACACCCTACTCTCGGATGCTGACTTGACCAGTAAGTTTTGAACACCCCTTTGCACGCCGACATATACAAAGTATAAAAGCTAATATACTTTAACCCCTTCACAGTCAACACAGTCAACGCCCTGATGTGGGTCATCGTCGAGCTCAACCTCTCCATCATCGGCGGCTCCATCCCGGCCCTGAAGCCCTTCGCGCAGCGCCACTGCCCGATCCTGCTGGGAACGACGGGCAGCCGCTCCACCAACGGCCTCTCGAACCCCTACTACAAGTCCCACGGCGGCGGCGGCACCGGCGCCAAGAAATCCGCCAACCGCACCGTGGACAGCGGGTACCCTGCCAGCGACCACCCCTACCGGAGCCGCTCGAGCGCCCGTGGGGGCCACAGCCTCGATGACCCGGCGTCTGGGTCTGAGGAGTGCATCGTGATGCAGGACCACATCACCAAGACGGTGCAGTACGGGTACGCGGTCGAGGATGCGGAGGATGTGGAGGCGAACCGCAAGGGGGCTAGGAAATGAGAGAGGAAAAGGAAAAAGAAACACAGTATGAAGAAAACTGAAACTAAGAACAAAGACTGTTTGGAATTGGCCTGGAAGGTTGATGAGAGATTAGCGCCGGAGTTTCATGAGATATTAGTCCCTTGGCTCACGCCTGAGATGATTTTACGGCCGTGTTGGAGGTCGGTTCTCGGCACGCTGCAGTAGCGTTGTTAGATACTTTTTCTTTTGTTTACTTCTGTATGAGCTGACTTACATAATACCCCTTTTGCTTCAATTCATTTAATCTACCTAAAACATTTTGTCCGAAGCGTGGCGTACACTCCATTCAGTAGAAAGCGATACCATCCTCTCATTTTTGTAGGATGACTTTGGCCGTTACGAAAGAGAGCGTCAGACCGTTCAGAAAAGACGTTGTAGTGTCTTGATTTTCAGGTAAAAGTAACATTGATTCTCTTAGTCTTGCCATAAAGAACAAAGTCACCAAACCTCAAAGACTACCAAGTTACTATTGTTATTATGCGGAAATCGTAACAGCCTCTTTGTTAGTGCTCTTTCTCCGCCATTTTCAAGTCGAAATCTAGAAAGGGGTTGCGACCTAAGACTAGGTGCAACCTACGAAACACCATACAGTACGTACTATGTATGTAGCATGAAACATTAGTATTGTTATCTACGTATTCTTTAACTAGTTCAATCTGGATTCAATACATTTAAAGACTGGGAAGTAGCAACAAGTAATTGTCGGACATCGCCGCCAAATCAGGAGATCAGATTGACAGCAAGCAAGCAACACGACTTTTCAGAAACGTAAGAATAGTTTACTTGGGAGCTTCCCCAAAGCCAGTAGAATAATAAGTACACCTAATAAAATGCGTACAGCGTTACCTGTGCGGGTGCCAGCAGCCCCAGCTGCAGCTCCTGTACCACCTTCGCCGGCAGAGTCTCTTCCTTTGCCGGTTCAAGAAGGATCCGACGAGGTCGAATTCGAATGCGGGAACGGCGATAGTGTTGATGACAAAGCGAAGAAATGCCGTCGCTGTAAAACCATAGTGGTCCTGGATGGAAGGGGGATCTGCGGCCAATGTCGGCTCGACAACCCCGTAGAGGCCTCGCCGTCGCGTCCCTGCAAGAACTGCGGCATTGGCATGTGTCACGGGAGAAGGAAGTGGTGCGACGAGTGCCGGCGTGATTTCGACCTGAAGCGGAACCAGCCACGGGTGTGTTCCAGCTGCCGCAAGATGCCGGTCCATGAGGGTCTCCGTTCCTGCTTGGCGTGTGCGGTGCAGAAAGGCGCAGTATATGCCAGACATAGACGGGAGTTGTACCACGCGCGAAAGGCCGAAGGCATCTGTGCCCGATGTGGCAAGGTGCCAGTCGATGCCGGAAAGGCACGTTGCAGGGTTTGCCTTGCCCAGGGAAACAAGACAAGTAAGATCCATTACGATAACAGGGGAGCTGAGAGCAAGGAGGAAATTAATAGAAAGCGAAGGGAGAGGTACGAGTCTCGAAAAGCTCGAGGAGTGTGCATCATTTGTTGTGACACGCTGACACCGACCGACAAGGGCAGGGTACTATGCCAAAAGTGCTGGCTACGCGATAAAGCTCGGAAACAAAAACACATACAAAAAAAAAAAAAAAGGATGATCGCAACACATCAGCTGTTGATAATGCGGTAGAAGAGGGAGGGGATCCGACGGCCATTGACTAGCTCTCTGCTTAGGGGAGCCTAGTTTGACTTGCAATTCAATACCATCGCTTAGCTAAAACTAATGGCATCTGACTCATCGAGATATAGCTTTGCGAACGGCGAAGAGCTATAGACATATAGAGAGATATCTCATTATGTGGGTTGGCCTCATTTGACAAGGGATAGCAAGGATAGACCAAATGAACAGATTAGAGGGCTCATTATACGGCTAACGCTTGTATGACAACTTGCCACGTCCTTTGCAAGGGCATAGTGATATCAGAAGTGAAAGTTGACCTAAGACGTAGCACTACTATAGTCCACTAGCACGGCTACAACATTTACCTTTCTCTTGTCTTGTCGTCTTTTAATTCTTTTTATTCTGTGTCGTTCCCGTAGCTAGAAAGACCAGCAGGAATGCTTTCAAGTGGCAGCGGAAGAAAGACGATGAAGAAACATGACTGGGCTTGAACATAAGCATACCTCTCGATCTGTGCTACCGACGATAGTGTGGATACTATCGTGAGAACTGATATTATAAACACACAGCCCTAGGGGAGCCAGTATAGGACTGTATGCCGGCCGTCTCTGGTACTCTCACCAGGACTGGCCTTCAGTTTAAGACAATAACAATAGACTTAAAGAGTCGCAAAAGAGTGTGTATTCCTGATCAAGGCTACAATAATCTAGACAGTAAGTGGACAAATGTGTAAGTCTGCTCGAACGCACAGTCCATCTATTACTCAGCCGTGTATCCCTGCCCTACTACAATATGCAACTATCATATCTGTCGTCTCCCTACTCCTGTCCAGGGTCCCAGTCTCCGGCACGAACCGTCCCACCTGACGAACAACCTTTCCTTGATAGCAGCTTCAAAGAGAGGTATGATTCCTGTATCCATATTGGCTTTGGGAGACTCTCTGTGGTCTTGGCAGATACGCTCGCGATGCCTTCGAGCAGCTTGTTGAGCTCGTTGTTGCGGAGTAAACAGCCGGTAGCAGTCATGGTAACCATCCTCGCCTGGAAGGACATCCGCAGCCCTTGACATGGTGCCATCCCTGTCGGTACCGAAATACCGTGCCCAGTTCATCGTCGTCCGTATCAGAGATCTCAGAATCGGTGTCAGAATCCTCAAGAAGCTCTGCCAAAAGCTTTCGGCGAGCCTCGCGCAGCACATGTGAATAGTTGTGTCTGTTGATTTATGACACGTCTACCTGGGGAGTCCCGATGAATCGGAGCTCGAAGGGGACTGGGTTACTGCAGAAATAGAATTCCCACATCAGGATGTCCCAGCTTAGCCACCAATCATTGTCTTGGTATTGCAACTCACAGTGTTGAATGGTGACGTCCCGGAGGGTCGCCATGTTCTGCAGGTGGCTCATGTGGCGGTGGATAAAATACGAGGAGTCTCGGTCCACGACTGACAGCTGTCGAATATGCGGCTGCTCCAGCGGGTGGTCGGCCAAGGCGGTCTGGTTGAGTTGAATGGTGTCCAGCGCAAAGTTCACGTACTGGTATCGTCCCGAATCGGAGCTCACGAAGGCTTTGGAGTAGTAGGAATACCGCAGGAGAATCAGCCGAGCTTCGTGGGAAACCACTAAAAGAGGTGCTGGCGGGCTTCGCTTCTGTCCAGTATCGTCATCGTCAAGAAGGACCAGTCGAGGCTCTATGGCCATAGCCCAAATGACCTGGCGTAGCTCGAGTGGAAGCCGGGGGAAGAGGTGAAATGCCGACATGGTTTGGGTGAAAAGGCGAAAGGTGGAAGAAGAAGAATGATGCGAAAGGTCAAGAAGAAAGCGCCGGTAATGGGTTCGTGTGCAGTCAATCACTGAACACAATGGTCGGGTCCGGTTCTGAATCAGCGCCGAGATCCTGAATGGTGGCATGACAATTGAAACCTGTGACCTAAATTGTGGGCTTGAAATACGCACTGTTGCCAAGACAATCTCCCTATCTCTGCAAATGGATTGATGCGAGTTGCTGTAAACATAGCTATCGACCTATAAACCCCCCCCCCTTTTTTTTTTGTTAAAATTTACCAAATTTTCGAACCAGACAGAGCACACATTCATGTCACAGGCTTGCTCAAGACTCTTCGATATGCTGCCGGCACTATCTTGTTGATCTTTGTTTATCCGAAGATCTAAGCCACCCACCCTTCTTACACAAGCCTCTACTTAATCCTCTCCAAACTGACCTCCAACTCATGCGCATGTAGAATCAGCGATGGGCTATGCAGCTTGGGTGGCGTTACCACCCGCAGGAAGCGGTACTGGCGCAGGATCTCGACGAGGATGACCTTCATCTCGACGTAGGCGAGGTTCTTGCCGATGCACATACGCGGCCCACCGGAGAAGGCCAGGAACGCATAAGGAGATTTCTGGACAGCCGTGAGGTGTTCCCACCGCTCCGGCCGCACTTCGTCCGCGCCGTCGCCCCAGACCCGCGGATTCATCATGGGCATGGCCCACGCTGCCTCCACCATGGTGCCCCGAGGCACGGGCACGCCGTCGAGGACGGCGTCTTGGATGGCTTGGCGGTAGATGACGGTACCTGATTACATCAATCTGGTTAGAAGATCGTCTTTTGGCGTTTTGGAGATGGCAAAGGCAGAGCAAATTGAAAACGACGAAGAAGGTACCTGGATGGTAATTAGAGAATAGGGGGTGATGGATCTTACCAGGGCTGTACACGCGCAAGACTTCTTTGACGAAGCCGTTCAAATAGGGGAGCGTATTGATATCAGCATAGGTGGGCTCAGGAACCCGCGCCAATAAATCCAGGATCTCTCCTCGAAGCTTCTCTTGGATGCCATGGTGGTTGGCCAAGACGTAGGAGCTCCACGCTAGCATATTGGCTGTGGTTTCAACCCCCCCAACCATTAATTGCAAAATCTGTGACTCAGTAAGCAATAGATCATACATTTAAAATGCGCCAGCTAGATCGTAGATAAAGGATTTGGTACTTACGTGTCCTAGGAAGTGGTTTTTTTTGATCCCCGCAGCCGGGCCACCTGGCAGAGTCTCTTCCACCAGGAACGTTAACATGTCGCGCGAACTCTGCTTCTCGTAACTCCCAGTTTTTGAGGCGCTCTTCACCTCCTCTTTGCGTTCACGGATGATGGATGACAGGGTACGCTGCATCCAGTCTGCGCCCCGCAAGTATCGTAGATTAGCTTCCAAGGGCAGCCAGCGGATGGGCAAGAAGGCATTTACGAAGGACAGAAAGTTGCCGAAGGCGGACTGCCCTAGAAGCGCCACGAATGCCTCATGGAACGTGTAGTCTTCTGGTTGAGGCGACTTGGTGCTAGAGTGGCCTGCGGAGTTGCCCTGACGATAAATCTCAGCTGCTGTGCTCAGGTTGTTCAGCTCGAGACCCAGGGTAACCCGCCCCATGATGTCAAGGGTAAACTTGGAGAACGTGCCACTGGACGGGATGACACCTGTGGTCCCGTCGGGACCGGCCATGATCGCACTGTCGAACAGCAGGCCAACCTCTTTGGCCTTTTCCCAAATAACCGGTTCAAGCTTCTGGACATTAGGTACCGAAAGAATTCCCGAGAGCATCTTTTTGTGGACTCGATGCTGTAGTCTTGATTAGAATGGGGTTCCCAGAATAAGAAAGCACGTAGGTTAGAGTAGTTCAATAAGTGGTAGCTCGAACCTCAGCACCTTCCATCACGAGAAGCCCATCCCCTATGATTTCACGGGTGACTTTATGCCACCAACCAGGCTTGACGAAAGAATAGCAGTTGGTTTGCAAGAAATCCTTATGGGCTGCCAAGCTATTGACGACGAGCACCTCGCTGTTGAAGACACCCAGGTATCTGATGAGGGGTGCGTCAGGCCATTGCTTCATCCACTGGACGTAGAGCTCCGTGGGAGACTCTGTCTGGAAAAACTTGAGGGCTTGACCGAAGAGGAAATGGTTGTCCTTTGGGCCCGGCAGGTGGCGAAATGGAGAGAAGTACCGGTGGTAGAGAAACACGCGGTAGAACTTCAACAGCAGGTACTGCCCAAGGAACAAAACAACCGCGATACGGGCCAACTGTTGGTTTTCCATCCTCGTTGTCGACAAGCTTTTGGCCAACAGTACCGGGACCAGGCATAGTGCCCCGCATGCGAAGAAGTCCATGGTGGCGTGACGGCTCATGGCGGTCCAACAAGTGATTGGAAGAGAGGGAGTAAGAAGTGGAAAAACTTCTGCAGGGGCTCTCTCTGCTACGTATAGGATAAGTCGCTAGCCCCCTGCCTCGATCTGATGTGCTAGCTCCCTGTCCTTTGATACATCTTGATGCGAAGGATATAACTGGTCACATCTCCCCTTGCTACTGGTTCAACCAAACGACTGTCGAGTTGGCGCCAAGGAAGCGGGAGTGCTGACGCTCAATGCACGCCACCAACCGATAAAGCTAGGATTGTCCCACCGCCCATCATCTTATAACCGCTGCCCGCTACCACCTACGTAGTTATCTGCAGGCTGCTGACGCACTAGATAACCAATAGATACAAATGACATGCCGCTCACTCACTCACTGTTGCATGAGTCTTTTGTCGACAGAGTGTTATCTGATCGGCATATCTTGCCCAGCACCACCTTGTTCCCGAGTGCGGGGTGACCAACAGCTATGTCACAGGGCCCAGCCCGGGCTATCAGACTAAGCATTCAAATGCCTAGGAAAGAAGAAACGACAGAAACGAACCTGACAGTATTGATGGTTTTGTAAAAGCAAAGACTGAATATAGACAAGAACCATCATTTAATGTGTTTTAAAATTAAGGGGGCTTTTTATGTTACACCCATACCCAATCTACAATTTCAGGATATCCGACAGCAATACTCATCCACTGACGGGTCTTCGTTGAGATAACTCCTCATGTTTTACTGCCAACAAGGTTGTTTGTGGGAGTTTGGACTGGGCTGATTCTCATTGTCGTTAGCTCTCGATGTGTATTTTTGGCCAGTATCATTTAATCAATACAAGCGCAAGATCAAGATGGCTGTTTCATGCGGAAGTACTCTTTTAGGGATTGGAGAAGAGGTGTTGAAGGTGGTGGAAGGTGTGGAAGGTTTCTGCCGGCCTTAAGGGGCTGATTGCTCGACGTTCACAGTACACCATATCAACCGACATGTCATGAAATCATAAATCAAAAGAGCTCAATTGCTGCGAAAGCCAGACATCTCATCACGGAAGCCATTTCGATTCAGAGTACTCCAAAGGAGGCCTAAAAGCCTTGGTCACGACCTCATCATTTTACACCTGCGTAAGAAATATGTCGCTCATTACCCTTCTATCCTCATCTTACATATGGCCCCAATGCTGGCAGGCCATATAGAACCAAGACGTAAGCATAATATGAATATTCTACTTGCCCCCTAAAGCGATCGAGCCAAAGTAAAGGGCAGCTTACGGAGACTTGCCCTGTTCCCCTCATCCAACTCCCCGTTATTCAGGAGCTCTAGCAACGCCTTTATATTCCTCTGATCATGCTTGATCAACTGTTTCTTAGCCCAAGGGCGCATAGTTGCCCACAGGTAACAAGCAAATCCAACTGCGTCAGCACCAAAAACGGTTTTAGCTGCGTCGCGATACGAGGTCTTCCATAGGATGCAGCCGCTATATGTCTCTGTTAGACATACACGTAAAGCTCCGAGCATACTGGCGTAGAGTATTTGGGATCGTAAGAGATTTGGCATACTTACAGTATTGCAGGCGGAACGAGCAGTAGAAACGCGGGATGAATGGCTACGCGTGGCGTCAGGCTGGCTCTCCACTTGAGAAAATTCAGGGTCTCGTCCATGGCCAGCAGATCACGCACGAGACTGTCGCGCGAGATCTTGAGTCTCCATTCCTCTCTAGTCGGCTCATTGGCAATTGTATCATCTCGTACTTGTCGTACCATATCTGTCATCGCAATGATTTCATTAGCTCTCATTTCTTAGTCTGGCCTCTGAGGTTTGAGTCCATACCCATAGGGGGAATCCCGTGGTCCGAGTCATCGATTTCGTAGACGCGCGTAGATTGTGTCTCGCAGACCTGCTTCTGGCAGTCAAGATACTGATTCAAGTAGCTATCTCCGGAACGACGATGGACTTCGAAGTAATCCCACATCTCTCGGTCGATGTCGCTTTCGGTCTCGCACTGGGAGATGATGACATCCAGTCGCTGCGAGACGTGCGCGCCTGTGCGACTGAGAGAAGTGGACTTGCCCGCCGCAGTCGTGTCGACCACCAGTTCGTCATGATTTGAGGAAGGCATGCTGTCGGCCAGTTCATTGAAACGACTCGAATTGCTCTCAGACATGTGTTGCGGATATCTTAATTCGTAGAGAAAAGAATTTGGGCCAGGGAGCCTGAGAGGGTGCGATGATGAGGAACCCCGCAGCGCAGCCTGATATGTACGTAGAAACTACTTATCAGGGATATGGGTCGCCTGGTTGGTCGGCGTTGGAGAGGGAGAACTTCTGACCGTTACATCAATGCAAAGGCGCAGCCCGTCGTGGCCCAACAGCAAATATGGTCACAGGTTGGCCGAAGGTTGGCCGAAAATCGCCAAAGTGTAATAACCTGATTAAGATTCAGATGGAGCGGTTGGCCATTCCCCCAGTCCTACTCGCATGTCTTCTCTAGTTTCTCAAATCTACTAATACCATTGAAAAGAGCCATCCTTCGTCACGCATCCACGTTTGTGTATTGTGAATATCGGAACACGCGAAGAGCTGCTCGCTTGGGTACGCAAGCCATCTTTCAGTCCCTTTGGAACTGTGAAGCCATGTCGGATCCACATCCACCTTACAAGAATGTTGCAGCTGGCACCTCGCTCTCCTCCAACCGGCTTGTTGTCCATCTACAGGTATGGCACTACAGCTCTACTGGCAGATGTCCTCAGCGGAACGAAGACCTGGCCACCTTATTCCGTGAATGCAACCTAGAACACTGGGACGTGATCATTCCACTGGAACTTCCCGTTGTAACGGGTCCAAGCGCCGGTGATAAATATGTTCCAGTCGAAGTAAGTCTCCTTGCCCCCGCCCAGCCTTCCCACCTAAGCTTTCGTGGAGAGATTGTATATAGCATGTAGCTAATTAGGGCAATATCCAAGGTACGATTCCGTCACCGCAGCCGACCGTACGACGATCCGACCGAAGTTGCTGCGTCTCACGTCCGAAAACTCTTTGGCGATGAGGAGTCTCAAGTTATACGCCACTTCTTTCTCAGCATCGAGAGTGAGCCGATTAACAAGAATATCTTTCCGGTGGACGTCCCCACTGACTACCGATCGCCATATACTTATTCATGTTTTCTGGCCCAACTCGACGTCCGACCTAACATCTTGCTCGTTCCCCGCCCAGGTGTAAGGGCCGAAAACACCCCTTCCCGGTGAGAGCAGTTTATTATATTTCTCAGTGTATACATCGCCCCAAACACTTGTTAACTAGGCATATTATTCAAGGTTCCAAAAGGTACTAGATACCGTGGCCATTAGCTTGGAGATTGCTATCGTGATTTGCAAGATGTGCTATCAGCAGGCACATAACAAGACACCGACCGGCGATTTCAACACAAACATACCGGACCAGGTTCGACATCTTGGGCGTATGTTTGAACAAGTAAGTATTCTTCCTCCTTTCCTGCCGAACCAACTAAATTCGCAATGCTATTCAAACAGGCCTTTAAGCGGGGCAGCACCCAACCAGTAGGTGCGACTCAAGAGCTGAAAACAATAATGGAAGACGCCGTCGTTGCCAATTCACGGTACGTTGGTCTCGTCCAAGGTATGGATCGTCGACTAGAGAAATTAAAGGACCGTTCCAGTAAGTAATTATGGGCTTTTCTTCCATCAACACTTCTATCAACAGTACCATCTACAATGATATTGGCTTCAAGTCCTCACATTCAGCAGCAATGTCCTATCAAGACATTTTCATGCTCTTGAGGACAGCTCGTGACGCGCAACTTCAGTTAGACAAGTTGAAACTCACCACAAGGGATCTACTCCCGCGACTTGATCAAATTTACGACACGCAGGAAAGTGGCTATAAAACCCCTGGGATTTCTTACGCCGCTGGCAGTCCCATTTTAGGGGGGGCTGTAGGCGCTGGCGTTGCTTTATTTTTTTCTATGCCTATCTTCTGGCCCATACTGGGTGGAGTAGTAATAGGTGCAGTCGCAGGCGATGTAGGGCACCGCTTTGTTGACTCAGAGCGCTGGCAAGCATCGGCCAAGAAGAAACATGTTGAAGATTGTGAGGTTCTCTTTTGATTTTTTCTTGCTCCTGTTGATAACCCAGGCTTGAAAAGCTGACAACACATGTACAGTTAAATCGATTATCTTAGAGGCGGAAACAACCGCCGAAGAATTACGGGGTGCTATCGCGATGGTATTCTGTGCCCAAGTAATGCAACAGCCGCTGGATAATTCCCTCTCGGAATACGATAAGGAGAGATTGTGCAATGAATTGGGCGTCGACGTCAATGCCATCCCGAACACTGGTTACTGCGAGGAACTCATAAACGATCGGATAAAAAGGTGTCGGGAAGCAAACGACAAGTTGCAACGCTTTTGGAAAATTGTACACGAGGATGCCGATTGGAAATAATGAACTACTGAGCAAGCTGTCTAGATCGAGAGTAGAACAGACGAACGGGCACATAATGGTCGGGACATTCCCTTGACACAAGTGGTGTCATAGGGGCATATGTTTTCAATTAGTGGTCAGATACAGCAACTTCATTAGAAAATGCCGAGGGGATTTTTCAAGATATAGGTCTAGATTGTTTGGAGAGTAGACCGGGATAATCGGGCAAGTTTCAAAATGTATAGAATAAAAGTCATCAGGGGTTTATCAGGTAGCAATCTAGACTTGTTGTATCATGTCATTTCGGGGTATCAACGGTCTATCGCAACAAGTTGAGAGGCAATAACATGGATTTACATTAATATCAATATTTGTTATACGGGGCCACCTGAGCGAGGGATGACATGGGTGAGGGATAAGTTGGTCGAGGTGCCTACCTAGAGCACTTTCCACAATGTAGTATAACCCTCGATATCCCACCATGAGAAGTCATATAATTTGCGTTCAGAGAAGAAAAATAGTACACACTTGGGTGCGCCGCTGGGGTAAAACTATGAGAAGAAAAACTTGTTAGCAGCAAGGACGAAAAGAAAAGCGAAGCCTATCGAAGAGAAGGAAATAAGTCTCCAACCTAGGAGATCCCACTCAGGAGATGTGAGATTAAATCAAACCAAATGGTATTATACTCAGGATAAAGACCTGTATTTTTTCACATCCCAAGGGAGGACCGCCTGAAGTGAAAGCTACATAAAGCTGGCAATACGTCAGTAGTAATCGCATAATTGAATCGTAATGATTTATAATACGAGCATCGAAAGTTATTTCGGCAAAACATTACAAGGATATATAGATTTGTGTGTATGTGAGTTAAAAATTTGTATCGCTTTTTTATATTTCACGACAAGGAAAACTCCTAGTTCGCTTTTTCTCTAGATCACCAAGTATCCCGTCGTATCCACCGCGACCAGCTTCGCCGGCTCCGAGACGGTGCCGTTGACGGGCACGACACTGGCGCCGCCCGTGGTGATGTAGAGCGTGCGCTTGTTGTCGGGCCCCTTGCCGAAGCGGGCCGACGTGTCGCCGCCGAGGGTCATTTCGGTGGCCGAGCCGAGGGCGACGGCGTAGGAGCCGTCTTGGGGGCGCATGGCGATGAGCTTGTTGTCGGCGTTGGTGACGCCCCAGATGGTGCCGTCCTCGTCGACGTCGAACTCGTCGAGGAAGGCCGTGCCCTCGAGCTTGATGAGGGTCTCGACCGAGGCACCCTCGAGCGCGGAGCCGTTCTTCATGTTGATGCGCAGGCGGTACATGCTGGTCAGGTCCGAGTTGGCCCAGTACAGGTAGTCACCCATGACCTTGATGCCGTTGACGCCAAAGGGCAGCGCGGCGCCCTTGACGGGGTCCATCTCGGGCACCTTAATGGCCTGCTCGTACTTGCCGGTGGCAGTGTCGACGCGCCAGACGGCGCCGTTGAAGCTGTCAGAGATGAGGACGATCTTGCTCTCAGCGGCGGCCTTGGACTTCTCGCTGCGGCAGGCCCACGGCTGGAGCTTGACCATGCCGTTCAGGAAACCGCCCTCGGGCAGATCAGTAACCTTGCGGATCTGAGGGTTGGCTACGTCCTGGAGTTGCACCTCCCAGACAGCGCTGCCACCCTTGACGACGGCGGCAAGGCCGCTAAACTGGCTTGAGATGACGGCAAAGGTATCGGGGGCGGTCTCGGTTATGCCGAGTAGGCCCTGGGCGTTGTCGAAGGTGTGGAGGAGGGTGGGCTTCGCCGCCGGGTTGGCCTCTGGGCTCTTCAAGAGGTAGAGCGAGGCCTTGGGCCACATCATGGTCATGAGGATGTCGCCGTTTTCGCGCACGTACAGGTTCTCGATCCATGAGGGGTTTTCGGTGAACTGGTAGACCATGCGTTGGGGCAGTTCCTTCTGGACAGTGGGCAGCTTGAGATCGGCGTCGGCCGTGGTCGAGGGCACGGGTTTAGGACTATCGGTTTTTTCCTTGAGCCCCAGATCGATTTCGGGAGTGCTGAGACTCAGAGGCACGGCCGAGACTGAGCCCACGGCGCAAGCCATCATAATAGTAGCGATGACCTGCATCTTGTTTGCTGTTCTTCTGTCTGGCAGAAGATTCAAGTAACGAGTGTGGGAATGTCGGTAACGAGTGACAGTTTGAAGGAGTGGGCGAACAGCAACAAGAGCAGACAGACACCAACTTAGAGCCTTCAGACGAACTTACCGGAAACCAGTCTTGGCCTCCTTCGTCGTCGATATATATCATAGATAGATACCACAGGGGTCGGGGTTTCTCAAGTTCCATCTCACCGGTAATTTTTCCCTCACTCCCCTTCTATTTTCTATTCCGCGCCCGGAATTGAGCACGTGGAAGCCCAGGAAACGCTGTTTAACCCACGCTGAACGTCCCAGAAACATTCCATGAACGGGCGTATTTCCCGCAGACCCGCGTCGTCAACCCTCAGACAGTTAGGTCTGTGGGTAGAATTCAGGGATCCCTGAAGTATGCGGCCCGCGCGAATCACCGAGGCGATCTACTCCGGGACCGATTAGAGGCCCAGGCTCGAGAAAATGACCCGAAATTTCCCTTCCAGGCTTAGACGCCGACTTAGGTTGCACGTCTAACGTACTAGTCCAGGAACGCCGACCCATAAGCAGGGGCCGGAAGAGACAAAAGCAGGGCGCTAGATTAGCTGGTCCTTGGGATTTCGCTCCATACCGCACTTGCGAACCACTAGGAATGTTTCTCTTTTCTAGAACAAATCAACAATCCCTCCCGCATACATACAAGTACTCGGTAGGAAGGACACATTGAGATTCCGGGTTGGCTGTTCCTGGTTCGATGGGCTTTCGTTGGATGTGGACCAACGAGACGTCTGCAACAAAATGTCGCAGTTTTAATTGCGATTCCAGCGAACGGGGACGGGCTGACGTGAGTTTCAACCCAGAACGGGGTAGGGGACCGCACGCAAATGACCTTTAGTTGTTTTCGTGGTTGTGCTGGGAATACCAACTGGTAAGGATAAATGAGGGCGGAAAACTGATACAAGCCACCCCTGCACGACTGAGGGACCTGTCCAGCCTTTCCACTGGGTGTCTAGTAGTATATTGATCACGCCAAACCGCTCGAAGTACCTTCCCCCGTACGCCGTTCCTTTTCTAGGCACCTCTTGTACGACTAGAACGTGGTAGCACCGGATGTCCAGGGCTGTACCCAGGATAATCCCGCCCAGTCTGAAATTTTCCCGGCTCGACTCGTGTCTAAAGCCGACTTGCGTGAGATGGAGCCGACAATTGATGACCTGGTCGACGAGATAAATACCAAAATCGTTTCCGTCCCATTTTGGTACCGGATTGCCCACACGGAATGGAACGCTGTACAAGGCCGCGGTGAAGAGAAGCTCCCTCGGTAGCCCATGGTCTTTGTTATTCGGGCGCCAGTTATCCACCCGGCACAGCTTTAACCTGGTTTTCCGACCCTTCATATCATTTGGTGAATGGGGGGAGGAAGTAGCGATCGTCATTGGATATTCAAATTTGGCGACCGAATCCGTGGATTCCAAAACCCATTGTAGGTTCGTCTTCTTGGCCAGCAATTGTACACGCCCTTCCCAACCAGCCCAGCTCCAAGACGTAAAATTCCCTCTTCTGCTTTTAGGCGTTTCATCCATGCCGTAAGTCCAGAGAAGTCCATACTTGAAGCGGAATGCATGCTTGTCTAGCCCCTGCAAGTGCATGGTGTTCTAGCGGGGCATAAAGGGCAAACCATGCAAATGACAGATAGCATGAGTCTCGTACATGAACCGACCCAGCGAGAATTGGCGCCGTGAGAACTCGTTTACGTGATGCTCGTAAGTATACAAAGGAAAGACCTTGCCAGAGGAACGATTATGACTCGACATAGGGGCGGAATTGACCTACTTCCACTCCCCCGGAAGTTTGCGGAAATATGCATCTTGGATGCTAGTGTCCTGCAGACAATCAAGGTCCTCGGTGCCACCAAAGAGGCGAGAAGAGTGACAACTAAGCATTTCTTGCTGTCGCGTCTTGCACTTGTCGCGGCATTCGAAATGGACTTGCTGGTCAGTGAATATGAGTCGTCGCCAGGAGTAGAAGTATTCCTAATATGTCCAGCCACGGGTCTGATAGGCCGATTCATCCAAGGACCTCGCAGGATTGACAGTGACCGATACGAATTGGTGATTGCTGATGCTCATCTGTGCCTGAGGGTGACGCGCTCATCGGCCTGCACCAGGGAAGCCATAATCTGCAATATCCCCTGCTGCTATGATGGTCAACTCGGCGGTTTTGTACACAACATCCATATTTGCAACCTGTTCGTGTCTGGTGGCGGAAAGTGGAGAGATACAAAGGCAGTCGACCCATAGATACCGGTATCTAAGACGAGAGGTAACGACAATCGCATCTTCTATAACGTCCGCACACTGCGAGGATAGTTGGAAAAGCAGCCTGTCTATCCAAAGCCGCGAAGCCAAACTGACATTGCTCCAAGCGTAGCTGAGGGCTATATAGCGCTGCTATCTTTTAGCAGGTACTGCGAAGACCTCCCATTCCAAACAGTACAGAAGATAGAAGAGGATCTTTTGAAACCAATTTTGCTCTTTGATAAGGTCCTCCAGCTCACAGATCCGGTGACAGTGTCGCAACCAGCCTCGAAGTAGACTGTAGTCGACAGCCATGGAATCTACGAGACGGCCATGGAATGTATCTGACTATAGAGACTGGATACTGAGCCACTCGTCAGGATTGAAATGTATGGGAAGGCAATCTAGGGATTGTGGAGTAAGAGAGCCGCCGGGCTGCAGGGCATGAGCCGATTGGATATCAACGGTCGTGTGTGTTTTGGTATACGGATTGGAAGTAGCATGCCGCGTCATCGACTGGGAAGTTGGCAGCGAATAGCAACTATTGCTCTTGTGATGGTCATGATAATCTTCCCCAAGAACCCGTTTCCTTGAGTGCCCACAAGTAGTGGCTGCTAGGAAACATCCGGATTTGAGTGCGGTTGACCAAGCCGTGATTGGCCGGGGTATGTCTGGAAGCACACAGAAAAGCACGGCATCGCTTATGCCACATCCATTACCGCGTTCCATGGAGATATGCATTCAGGAATGACCATAGCACAGCCGAGAGGCCGAAAAAGCATAAAGATGGTACCGGTGAGCCGAAGAACCAGAGTCACGCATACACAGGAACGTTCGGCACATGGGGCATTGTACCGAAGGCTCGTCCGGTGAAAAAAGAGCTTCCAGTGTTTCGCATGGCCGATGCGTGTCGACGTGATCGAGGCTTGATATGCGGATGCCAGACTCAACTGCATCGGCTGCTCTCAGGTCGGAATATACTGAGCGCATCTGCGAGAGATACAGGTGCTTGGATTTTCGCATATCTCATCGAATCCGAATCGTGACGCGGTCGCATGCGATTCTTCCTCGGGCGGTTTCTGGGCCCCGTCCACCCCTTCAGTGGTGTCATGCCGGGTTTCCGAATTCGAGCTTGGCTTGGTTCCATTGCTTCCACTCGCCGGGTCTCTGCCTGTACTCTTCCGTCTCCCTGGTCGCTTTGCCATAATCGTGGGCAAGGTCCGTCGCTGGCAGGAATGGTTACAGCTTAACCACGGCGTGATTCGTCCATATGCCGCGAATTGGAATGTCGAGCCCTGGAGGCGTTATATCGCGGGGTCGAATTGGCTGATGTTGCTGTTGGCTGTGCCGCAGCTTCGGCCCCCGGGGTCCATGGTCAACCGCATGACCAGGCCCTGGTTGGCATGATCGACAGGCACTCGTGCTGCCTGAAGAAAAGGATCATTGTCAAAGACGAGAAATACTCGGATTTGCTTTTTCTACAAAAAAAAAAAGAAGGAGGGGAAAAATTGTTCACGACAGGTGGATTGGATTGATGGCGGCGTCTCAGGCTGTAGGTCTGAGCACACGCAAACATGTCATGTCGCTCTTTCCCACTAACAGACATACTGACCACACTGCGCCTGCCAATACTTCTGTACTACTAAACCACAGGCCAATCAATAATTGCAGGCATGTAGTCTTATAGGCCAGGGCTATCAACCAGTGTATCCTAATATCGTAACAGCGATCAACTGATGATCTTAGCTAAGCTTCTACTACGGAGTACTCTTACAGCCAATTCAATTCACTCTCTATCTATTCATCCTAGTCTAGAACTGAGGTGGAATGTCGTCTATCAACAGGCCTGTTGTGTTTTGGCAAAGGTCCACTTACAGCGAGCGACCCCGATGGCTCTCAATCCGCCGCCCCCCGACCCTGCTGGAGATCCGAAAACGCGCCCAAGGCGGCCGCGGCCGGACGCACACAAGATCGTAGAATTGCGACGAGAGACAAATGCCGTATTGTGAGACCTCCCATTTGCCTAATTGGATCGTTGCATTTATTTAAGTAGCTATGAAATGTAGAATGCAAAGAGTTGACTCTCAATCGAGTTTCGAAGTATATCAAAGTGGGCAGTGCTGCCACCGACCATATTTCATGGACTGTATAGGCTGCGAGTTCTCTCCTCTACCCTCCTGGACTTCGATAACAGCGAAGAACTACTTCGTACCTTGAAGCATCATACAAGGCTTTATTTAGCCTCTGAGTTGCCATTTACGTAACAAGGTATAAGCAGAAATTACGGTAGTATCTTGTGAAACCTCAGGTAGCAAGTTCCCCAATCCGCCATCGACGCACACCTCCACTGGACTGCCTCCAACACCACGCCCTACAGGAGACAACCATCACGAATCTAGGTATTAGTAATACCAAATCCCGCAAGAGGAAATCATACCGAAGGAGGAGATATCCAGTGCTACCACCAGGTCCCGGAAAACTATTTACCCATCCATCCGTCCAGTCGACGGTTGGTGTGTGGGAGTTGGGACGGGGAGATGGCGTGCTAAGCTACCCCAATAGCAACATACAACACACCCTCCAACCCTGACGCGGGCCCCAACGAATCGCGCACTGATCATCCCCGACCAATTGATAGGGAACCCAATAGGTCGCCGGGGGCTGTGAAGTGAAGTTGCGATGAGCATGGGTGGTGGATCGTGGCATCATCATGATTGCGGATTATGTGATGTGTGGCTCTCCTCCCATTGCTCTCTCTTCTTACCCAAGTCTATCGATACCGGCATCGGTCGGCACCCGCTTCCATGGGCGATGGTGCGTCGCATCCGGGAATTAGTCGGAGACAGATGCGACGATAGGATGGCCGTCGCGGTAGTGGACTATGTATGTGATGACCTTATATTGCGTGATGCACACCATCTTTGCAACCTTGCAGATTACTCGAGCCAATTGAGGGGGATGGGGGTTGGGGGAGGGGAGTTGTGTCGACACCCGATCGGATGTGTATATAAGTATGTCTG
Organism: Apiospora malaysiana; assembly: GCA_006508115.1. NCBI lineage: Eukaryota > Fungi > Ascomycota > Sordariomycetes > Amphisphaeriales > Apiosporaceae > Apiospora > Apiospora malaysiana. The sequence continues at coordinate 1,364,272 of QUSE01000014.1, forward strand.
TATAAACCATTCGCTCCCTATCCATGGGGTTATTCGCCATATCCAAATCGCGATCAATCAATCCAAGTATTGGATTTGGACCTCGTCAAGCCGTAAAGAAACCCAATCCTCCTCATCATCATGGCACCATCAGCGACCTCAACGGTGACCGTGACCGCGCCAGCCCCGGCCCCGGTCACCAAGACCCTCACGATGCCCCAGCACTTCGGTCCCTACAAGGAACTGGCGCCGCCCGAGTACAACAAGGACGTCGAGGAAGGAGGAGCCGCCGTAAGTTCTGCCTTTGCCGCTTTCTGTCCCGCCTGCTGCCATATATCCCTATGCCCAACCACCAGGAAGAGGAAGATGCGGGAGTCATCCAAAGCGCCCCTCGCTGATATATCCAACACCCGTAAATACAGTATCCCCATTACCTCCCCACCTGGGACCCCAACACCAAGTACCCGCCCCTCCAGCCCTTCGAGCACTACGAGCACGGCGCCGACGCCGATACGACGTACCCGGACCTGTTCCCCGCGTCGGGCACCACCGTCCGCAGCGACCTGACCCCAGCCGCGGGGACCGAGCTCCGCGGTCTGCAGCTCAGCGCCCTGACGGACGCAGGCAAAGACCAGCTCGCCCGCTTCGTCGCCGAGCGCAAGGTCGTCGCCTTCCGCGAGCAAGACTTCAAGGACCTGCCCATCCAGACCGCCCTCGACTACGGCGGCTACTTCGGCCGGCACCACATCCACCCGGCTTCGGGTGCGCCCGAGGGGTACCCCGAGATCCACCTGGTGCACCGCGGCGAGGGCGACGAGTCCTCGCAGAAGTTCTTCGAGTCGCGCACAAGCTCCGTGGCGTGGCACTCGGACGTCTCGTACGAGGAGCAGCCGCCCGGAACCACGTTCTTGTACATCTTCGATAAGCCCGAGACGGGCGGAGACACGCTATTCGCGAACACGGCTGAGGCGTACAACCGATTGAGCCCGCTGTTCCGGGAGCGGCTGCACGGACTGCAGGCAACGCATTCAGGGTTCGAGCAGGCGGCTGCCTCGTTGGCGCGGGGTGGTATTGTTCGTCGGGAGCCAGTCGCGAATGTACATCCTATCGTGAGGACACACCCGGCGACGGGTGAGAAGGCGATTTACGTCAATCCGCAATGTAAGTTCCGATCATCAAAAACGATGATTATTGCTCAGACCGTGGGGTGCTAATTGTATTTCGCAGTCACGCGAGACATTGTCGGCATGAAGAAAGAGGAGTCGGACGCCATCCTGAACTTCCTGTACAGCCACATCGCCTGGGGAGCCGACTTCCATGTACGCGTCAAGTGGGAGCAGGGCACCGTGGTTATTTGGGACAACCGGGTGACCCAGCACTCGGCCCTGGTGGACTGGGAGAATAAGCAGCGAAGGCACTTGGCGCGCATCACGCCCCAAGCCGAGAGGCCGTACGAGACCCCGTACCAGGCGTAGAGAGATCATAAGAAGCCCGGGATGAAATCTTTCCTTGACGATGATGCAGGTTTGGATGTACGTTTAGCGTTGTTGGTTCCCTGTTGCTGTGCGCTTGTTTTGACTCGCTTGCGATCGCGAGTATTGTGTCGGGCCATTCTGTTTTTGACGCCAAAGAAATCGTTATCATCAGAATCCCCGTCTGAAGTTTCGCTTGATTGTGCTGCAATCGGAGGAGTTGCTTGTGAGCCTGCTGTAGACGAGGAAGCCGCCTGAGTAATAGAGGCCGATCTTTTTACGCCTGTGATTGAGGCCGGGTGGTGCGTCTGTGGTCTGTCACCGGTGCGATTGACGCTGTTGGATGCCGGCGTTGGCGCAGGGAGGTTCATCCTGCTAGGCGGCCCGCTCGGCACATCCAGGTCGTCGCTATCATCATCTGTGGTATTATCCATGTCCACAACTGCCGATGTAAAACGCCGGGTCGGAGACGATGCATATCTCGATTGTTGACGTGACGACTCTGCGATCTCGCTGGAGCTGGGGCCGAACCCAGGTGCTGCACGTGTCCCCCTGGAAAGGGAAGCAATAGTATCCAACCGCGGCGCACGTTTCCGCGGACTGACCATCAGTGCGTAAAGCGCTGTGCCTTTGAGGGCATTATCCAGATCCATATCACTGTCATCATCGTCCGAGTCGTCAGATACCTCCATCCCAGCACCGCGCATTGCGGCCTTCTGCTTCCTAATCAAGTCAACTTGCTCCTGCTTCCTCTCCGCAAGCTGTGACGTGACCCCGACCACTGGGCGCGAAATATGGCTGATCATGGCCGCGTTCTGGGTCCTGGCCAGCTCCTTCTGCCTCTGATACTCGGCGGCGTGGAGGTGCGCCGTAAACTGCTGAGCGGTAATGAGGAACTCATCCTCGACCATGTGATAGCCGTCATCATCGTCGAAGCCTTCGATCATATAACTATGTAGTTTTGCAACATCAGTATATGCGTGATATCCCATCAACTTGTAATTCCTGATGGGCCTACCTCTCTTGCAGCGGCTCAGGTGGCGACGTGGTGGAACCAGGGCGGTCTGTGAGCGTCGTCAGCAAATGACTATTTGGACAGGAGTGGAAAGCGCAATTCAACGTACGACCTTCCAAGTGTCTATTTTGATTCTTAGAGGAGGTAGCCACAGAATGCGCTGGTGAAGTCTTGCCCTCTCCATACGGATCAGCCCTTATCGAGGTGGTGGTGCTCAAAGCAGCGCTAGGTATCTTCCAAGGTAAAACACGCGGCATGATCTATGGTTGCAGATCTGGCTGTTTGCGCGAAGAACAAATATGGTAGTAAAACGAGAATTCATAATTCAAAAATGCACCAAGAAAGAAGTCAAAGAGTAGCAGATGAAGAGGTCGTTTCGTCCGAGGTTGTTGGTGTGTTGCGCAACTTGACCTTCTTTGTGGCTGTTTAGGTGGGGGATTTTGGCTTAGCCGGATTTTCTTTCGCCAGAGCAACATGCCGATATGAAGCCCAGTACGCGACGCGCCACAGTTTAGGAGCCTCCTTTTCCCAGCCTACGCATCAATGCCGCATCACAACAAGACCATGCATCTTAGCATTTGACCAACATTTGCAGAAAACCTTGTTAGTGGATGATAACGGTAGTAAGATTTTGCTTGGTATCATATCCGTGAGACGCCTCGCTGTCGGGATCATAAGGTATAGTAATTTCTGCTAGACACTGAAGTCTATTGATCTTCCCAGGAACATATCTCGTGAACTACGTAACTTTTGGTCCTGCCATCTATGGAGATGAAAAAAGAGCATCTCCCATCAAATATTGCATCCGCTATAAAGATCGGAGCTGAGCTCACTGAGTGGTCATTAACCCGCCAAACACCAACACACAAACACCAATGACGTGCATTCTACTGCGTATCCCGAACCACCTTATCCATCGCCTTGGCAAAGTAGTCGATATTCCCGGTATTCAGGCCCGCCATGCTGATGCGACCATTCTTGGTCATGTAGACGTGGGCGTCGGACCGGATCTTCATAACCTGCGCCTCCGACAGACCCGTGAAGCTGAACATGCCGATCTGGTCCGTGATGTGGTTCCAGGTGCCCGGGGTGCCGAGCTCCTCGAGCTTGGCCCGCAGCGACTTGCGCATGTCGATGATGCGCCCGCTCATGGTCCGCAGGTTCTCCTCCCACTCGGCGAAGAGCTTAGGGTCGTTCATGACGGTGCCCGCGATGCGCGCGCCGTACAGGGGAGGGTTGGAGATCTCGGATCGCTGCAGGATCGCCAGCTGCGACGCGATGCGCGTAATGGTAGACTCGGCATCGGGCGCCGGGCCCGTAACGGCGTGGAAGCAGCCCGCGCGCTCGCCGTACAGGCCGAAGTTCTTGGCGAAGCTCTGGGCGATCACCATCTCGAAGCCCTGCTCGACGAAGTGGCGGACGGCCAGGTTGTCCTTCATCAGGTCGCCCGTGGCGAAGCCTTGGTAGGCGCAGTCGAAGAAGGGGAAGTGATTCTTTGACCGCATGACCTGGGCAATCTCTTTCCACTGCTCAAATGTCGGGTCGACACCGGTGGGGTTGTGGGCGCAGGCGTGGAGGAGGATGATGGATCGGTCGGGAGCGCCGAGGATGGCCGACTTCATGCCATCGAAGTCGAGGCCCTTGGTCTCCTTGGAGAAGTACGGGTATTGGGCAACGGGCACATTTACGTTGCCGAAGATCTGGTTGTGGTTGGCCCACGTGGGGTTGGAGATGTACACCTTCTTGTTGCCAGTCCAGTATCGGGCGAGGAAGAGAGCTCCCAGATGCACAGCACCGGTGCCGGAGATAGTTTGTACGGATGTTACTCGCTTCTCCTTGATGGCTGGCGAGTCGGGGCCGCCGAGGATCAGCTCGGCTGCCTTGCTGGTGAAGAAGGGGAGTCCTGCAATTGGCGCATATTCGTGGTTCAATTCGGGGTCGTTGCGAAGGGCTTCGTCTGCCTATGGGCGTGGTAATGTATCTTAGCTATCATGGCTAGAATGGAAAATCGAATGTGGGGGTGAAGTGAGGGCATTTGGAGACACTCTCCGGAACCGCTCCGAGGTCGACAATGACGTAGAGGAAAACACCAATCAATAAAACATACCTTCTTGACCACTGGAAGAACCCAAGGCTTCGCATTGTTGTCGCGGTAGGCTCCAATGCCCTTTGGCACTGTTAGCAAAGACCAATGCCTCTGACGCAAAATCGCGAACCGATCATACGATGGGGTGTGGCACGACTCACGAGGTCAACTTTGTCGGGGCTCTCATCGGCCCTGAAAGCGCGCATCAAGCCGAAGAGAGGATCTTCAGGAGCTTGAGGTACGACCTCGGCGGTAAAACTGGTTGCTGCTGGAGGCGACATTTGTTTGGCTATGCTGTGAACTCGGCGGACTGAATTGGCGTGGTAGGAAGGGTCGAACTTGTTGGTGGGATTATTGTTGGGCATGTTGGTTGGAATGGAAGACGGGCAGCAGAAGGCAGATATACAGTAGCGCTGCGCCTTCTCTGGCTGGTCTGGCGGTACGGAAGCTGGTAGGGCAGGACTGATAGGCAGGTACTAAGAATAACGCGGGCGAACGGGCTGGCGGGTTGGAGTTGGGCTGCTGGGCCTGGGGAAGGGAGGAGCTGGTGCTGCTGCAAGGGCTGGAAGCTTGGAGCTGGAGTGTTTGGTTTGGTCACAGGCGGGTTGGAGGATTGGATTCAGGTCGTTTCGATAGGCTGATTGCAGCATCCGGTGGGCCCGTAGCAGACCCAGAGCAGACCCTTAGCGACCCGTAGACGCTCCAACGCAGGGGTTCATTGACTACTCCGTGGGGTAAAATTGCCTAATCGTTGCCTGTTTACGGGGGAGACCGCATGAGATCAGAGGGGCAGTAGGGGGGCAGAAGGGGGCAAAAGGATGTTGCTATGACTGGTAAACTGGAGTTTGGCCGGCTGGGCGAGGTATCATTCGTTTCGTGAGGCAATTATCGTCGAGCCTGTGTGAGAGAAAAGACTATTGATAGAAAACAGAGTATCGAAACAGCTACAACGGTGGTAAACTCTCCAGAAAATTTGAAGCGAGGCCCGCGCCGACTTTAAATGGATGACCCTTGGTCCATCAGAAATTTAGAACCATCCCATCCCGCTCACCTCCAGATCTAAATTCATACCCTGCATACCCGGTTGGGGAAAGAAGCCGTGGCCGCGGGACCTTGTCGGCTCCAAGTATTGTGTTTTCTGGCCATGAAACAGCCCGGTAAGTCCAAGGTAACTCAGTCATGTGGTGGGCTGGCAGACAGGCAGACAGGGAGGGTGAATCGCCTATGATCTCACACCCGACGCCGAGGCACTTTCCATTGCCCCAAAACCGGGTCATCAGCTCACCCACGACAAAAAGTTACGTTAAGCCGTCGGCATCTTCGGTTGTTGGCCCTGCGTCTATTGACTCTATTCCCATGTTTACTTATGTATAATGCAACGGATTAAGGAAAACAAATTCCAATGCGTTTGACGCCTGACTGACCTACTGCGTCTACTTGGTCTTGTCTTTCTCATATCTAGTCGTGCATACCATTGGATTCGATTGCACTGCAGCGGCTGATAAAAGTCCCGCAACCGGGGCGGACCTACTTCAACGTTCGGAATTTGAAGCGCACCAATCCAATCCCCTAACACTGGGTCAAGTCTAACAAATACTATGGACCGTACTCAACCGACCTGAGAATTGGCATGTGATGGTTTGATCAGCCTTCTTACATGTACATGTATTTGCCAGTCGTCTTCCTACTACGATCATACCAGTGGCCTCGTATTTATTTAGACATGTGAAGATATGGTATGTGCAAGTATTGGTATTTTATTTGTCCAGGTACGATGTCGCCGGCTCATATTATCAGATCCCAAACAACTAGGAATGAGCAAAGTCCCGCTGTTGTGTAGAACATATACTTGGCCATGCTCGGCCGCCCTGCCGCCTTCTTCAGCTGCGTGTTACCTCTTCCAACGTTCTCCGCCGTGTTGAAGGAATCCGTCACCAATTGATCGATGTGTGCTGATTGCGTTGCCAGGTTGTTGACAAGCTGGGTTTGCAGCTCCGAGATCTCAATCAGGGACTTCTCAGCCGTCCTGTGGTGAATTTGGTTAGCACCGTAAAAGTAAATAGACATACGAACAGAATAACTGAGGGGAAGGAGAGGTCTACGTACCTGACTTGGTCCAATGTGCTTTCGTAGTGATTCAGCATATCATGATTCTCTTTCTCAAACATCTGGATTTGTTCGGGTGACAAGTCCTGCGCTGTGCTGGTGGACGGTTGCTGATCCGGCGGCAGGGACTGGGACGGCTTCCTCCTCTCTCGGACGGGACTTCCAGGCATCTCCGGTATGACCCCGAGGCCGGCCACACTCGACCCCGTAGCCTTGGCGAGCACGGTGCGGTTCTTCTCCATCTCGCGATGCAGGCGCTGCTCCATCATGCCCTGCTGCGTCTTGACGCACTCCTGTAGCCGCTGCTTCAGTGTCCAGAGCACACTCTCGCGGTGCGTGTTCAGCACATTCGCCTTGTCCTCGGCCGCCGCGTGCTCCGTCGTTTTATTGACCTTGCCGCCGCCGGCCGCCCAGGCGCCCAGAGCCCCCAGTCCCCGGCCGTACTTCTTGGCGATCAGACCGGCCTCCATCTCCCGTCGCGCGTTCTCGGCCTCGGACAGTTCCCGGATCTTGGCGTTTAGCTGTCGCAGCATGGACTTGGAGTTCGCGTCGATCTCCTCGCGCTCGTGATCGGTGAGGGGTCGAGGTTGTCGGTCATGCTGGGCGGAGCGGATGAGGGTTCTTCGGGGAGGCGCGGTGGAGAGGTAGGACTGGCGGATGCTGCGCAAATCGGTATGCAGCGAGGTTATGGCCTGGTTAATTTTGTAGGCCTCCTTGAGGAACTCATCCAGGTTGTCTACACTGAAGGCACGCTTGGTGGGCGCAGCTTTGTGTTGCGACAGGAAACTGTCGAAGAGGGGCGTGAGGTCGGTCATTGTGGTATATTGAGTACAATTGGCATCACATCATAATATCATTAGCGACGGGCTGCATGACAGAGTGACAGTTCTGGGAGGGTGGGTGCTGCGAGGATACAGTTGATCGGCACAAGGCCAAATTCTACGACAGCTGGCTGGCTACCTAGTACCAAGCACCAAGGAAGCCACGATGCAGCTTGGCAGGTTAGCGCAAAGACGGAGCTCTGACGTTGCGGCTTAGCCACACAGCAAAAAAATGTGGCTAGGTTGCTGCAATGTGGCTGCAATTAGGGAGAGTTCTGGTGAGAAAGATGAACAGCTGCACAAGCATTTGATCGGATCTAGCTTCCGCGTCGGAAGGCGTCGAAAGCAGCCAATCGAAGCGGCTCTTGATCGTCCTGTCTCGGTCAAACCTGAACTCTAAGCCACCATGTACCTGGCTGGCTGATTGATTGCATCTGGAGAAAGTCATCTGAACCTTATGGATCACCATGCTTGACATCAGATATTTGAGCCTCATCGGCTCGATCGTTTTTACGACGGAAGAGCGAGGTCTCAGTACAGATCAGTAAGATCTCCCCTGCCCCCCTCAGCTGGCCAGGCACGAAACGTAACAAAAATAGTGCTAAAAGCCGAGACTAGGACGAGTTAGTGGCCTCCATGACCGTTGCAATGCCCACCTACAGTATGGCGGTAAATCCGAATACCCGCCACAGGGTGGGTTTCTACCTACGGGAATAACCAATCTGCGCAACATGGCTTTGCGCATTGCTTCGCTCCTGTTATCATCGCCTCTAAGAGATCCGAAATCGCCCCCCACCATGCCCATCCATCCATCTTTTTATCTAGACCGTCTCGCCCTTCACCGGTTAAACCGGTGGAAAAGCATTTCCTTCACCATGGAATCCCTTTCCTTATCCTCCAGCCCATCGTCCTTATGAATGCTGAAACAAAACCACATCCCGGGAGTCAACCCACGGCGGCGGCTCAGCAGCCATCATCTGGTCATGATGATAAGCGCCCGTCGTCGGCTCGGACTCCCCCGAGCGGCGTTGCCTCACCCGCGGACTTGTCTCCGAGGACTTCCCGGGACTCGAGTCGCCCCAGCCTAGACGGCACCGTACACGACGACGACGATGCGGCCCAGACTGAGCAGAATTTGGCGGTGGTATCGAGGGCTTCTAGCGGACCGGCGTACACCGTCTTCTCCACGAGAATGATCTACTGGATCGTGGCCATGAACTGCATCTCGGCCTTCATTTCCCCGACTACTGCCAACATCTACTTCCCGGCTCTCCCGTCTATCGCGAAGGACTTGGGGGTGTCCATCGGCCAAGCCAACTTGTCGCTTACCACTTACATGATATTCCAGGCCTTGGCGCCGACCGTCTTCGGAGACCTCGCCGATGCCGCCGGAAGGCGACCGGCCTTTATCATTGCCATGGTTATCTACCTGGGTGCAAACATCGGATTAGCCCTCCAAAGGAACTTCGCCGCTCTCCTGATATTTCGTATGATGCAGAGCGGAGGCAGTAGTGGTACCATTGCTCTGGTGTACGGCGTTGTCGCAGACATCGCACCAAGCTCCGAAAGGGGTCGCTATATGGGCATCGTGGGCGCCGGTATCACCGTCGGCCCGTCAATCGGCCCCGTCGTTGGCGGTCTGTTGACTCAATACTTGGGTTGGCCCTCCGTCTTCTGGTTTTGCGTAATCGTGTCTGTGTTGTTTCTGGTCCCCTACATCCTGGCTGTCCCTGAAACAGGGCGCAAGATTGTCGGGAACGGCTCGATCCCCCCTCAAGGGTGGAACATGACATTGCTGGACTATATCCGATTTCGACGACTACCTGTCAACGAATCAAGGCCACCCCAAGCGAAAAGGAAATTCCCCATCCCTAATCCTTTCAACACTCTTCGCGTCTTGGGAAACAAAGACATGGCGCTGGTATTGGGTTACAATGCCCTGATCTACGTCGGCTTCATGACCTGCACGGCGACACTGTCCACCCAGTTTGCCGACATCTACCACTACAACAACATCCAGCTCGGCCTGTGCTACCTGCCCGTCGGCGTCGCATGTATGACCTCCTCCATTACGCAGGGTTTCATCCTCGACTGGAACTTCCGCCGGACGGCGAAGAAGCTGGGCATCAAGATCGACCGTAAGCGCGGCAACAACCTCAAGGACTTCCCCATCGAGCGCGTGCGCATTCAACTCGTCTTCCCGCTGCTCCTGGTCGGCGCCGCCGTCTACATCGCCTACGGCTGGGTCCTGCAGGCCGAGCTACATGTCGCCGTCCCGCTCGTCCTGACCTTCTTCATCGGCCTCTGCGTCACCGGCAGTTTCCAAATCATCAACACGCTTATTGTCGACCTGTACCCCGAGGCCCCCGCCACCGCCACCGCGGCCAACAACTTCGTGCGCTGTCTGGCGGGAGCGGTGGCGACCGCCGTTATCGAGATCCTCATCGGGGCGTGGGGCCGGGGTTGGGCGTACACCTTCCTGGCCTTGCTGTTCTTGCTGCCCAGTCCCATCCTGTGGCTGATCCAGAAGAACGGGCCTAAGTGGCGCGAAGAGCGTAGGCTGCGGTCCGTAGCCCGAGCGGAACGGAAAGAGAAGAAAGATCCGGAGAAGAACCAACAACAGACTGAGCAAGATGCCTCGCCTAACAATGAGTTAAGGTCCTAGATGATAGAGTGCGAGTAGATCGCACGGTGTCTTTTTTTAAGAAGTTGATGAGCTATAGAATGTTATATACCCCCTTGAGGACGTGAGGTCTACTCTACGCCCTGATAGACTTGGCAGCTAGGATAAACATAATCATAATGATATACATGTATTGAAACAAGCTTTCCCTAAGCACTCTATATGTATGTTTCTGCTGTCACGTCTCATATTATATGCATTATTTACGGATCCTTCGTAATAATACGGTCGATCGTATCCATCGAGAACCCCATAACAAAGCGCCTTTGGTTATTCAAGTATCCAATAGGAAGAGAATTCACTAGGTCTGCCATATTACCAAGGGGATCAGAGAATGCCGTTACTATACACATCATGAGTATGTCAGCGAAGGGGAAAATTACTGCTGATAAAACCCTCGGACTGTGTGGCTTCTTTTTCAACGAAATTAGACAATTACACGCTAATTACTTGTCCCTATTTGGGGAAGCTGTTATTTGGCTGTCTTGGGAGGGTATTATGAGCTCAAAGTGGTAAGAAGTTGAACGGGCGTGCATACTTGTGGACGTATCACTTCTCTGTACCCATAGAATGCCCCTTGGCCATGACATGATAGAACACCCAATTCCGTAGCGAAGCCGAATGTGCGCAGCATAAGAGAAAGGCCAACAGTGTAACCCACAACATTGGGCAAAGAGCATACGTCGGGGAGTTGCTACTGATTTGGCCATAGTGGGTTGCAGACCTCGCATCTCGTGTGACCTCGATCCTATTAGAACAAAGATCCGGGAGCAGATGCATCTACCGCGACTCACTACACGATGCCCACCTTATCACTCTCTTTTCATATGACCAGTTAGTGTCGCCCCATATATGCATTAATAAGTGCTTGAAGAAGACCCCTCCTCCACAAACCTTCTGGTATCGAATCCGGGGTAAAATGCTACCCAAGTCGTTGAGCGCGTGCGGGGAAAAAACCCCTGCCCCCTGTCCAAGTCGATCTGCCGAACAGGGTCTCCTCCTAGCTCCCTCGCCCCTAATGCGGAGTTTCGATAGCGATCAGCTACAGATTGAGCATAACGGGGTGGTGTGTGCCGTGGATATGCAACTGGAAACGAGCGGATCTTGCTTGTGTGACCGCCATGCTGAACTGGGGGGCTTCGGGACTTTAAAGGGCGCCGCGTTCATGGCAGTATTGAGGCAGCACTTGGACACACTGTCATCGTTTCATTCTGCTTTGTTTTTGTGTAGAGGCTCCCATGGAACTGCGGACACTTATTTGACGTCTCCAGGACGCTGAATGCATCCTTTCATCAAGCCTTGAGCCCATATTTCGAATAGATTTCCGCTGAGCGAAAGAGTCATTGCAAGCATCTGTTCAATCGGCAGAGCTACTCGAAGCTCCCACTCACTCACCATGGCGACGGTCCAAACGAACCAGGAGTCGAGCATCCGGCTCCACGCCAAAGCCCTCGTGGCCATGACATTCGTCTCCCTGAGCTCGTTCCAATACGGTCTCGATTTCGGCGTGATCGGTGGTCTACAAGCCATGATCGGATTCCTCAAGGTTCGCCAACTGTTCCCTCCTCTGCTCTAGCTTCATCTGTTCGGGATGAAAGGATATAAGTGTCTAATTAGGAGCGGACTGTACCAGGTCTTTGGCGAACCCCCTACAGAAGCGCTGCCCAAGTGGAACATCTCGTCGGAGCGCCAGCAGCTCATCTCGTCCCTCATGGTACTGGGCGCCTTCGTCTCGTCCTCGTCGGCGGGCTTCACGTCGCGCTGGGTGGGCCGCCGGCTGTCGCTCTGGATCGCCTGCGCGCTCGTCTTCGTGTCGACGGCCATCATGCAGGCCACGGTCGACATCGGCGGGCTCTACGCCGGGCGCCTCATTTTGGGACTGGCTAACGGGCTGCTCATGACGCATGCGCAGCTCTACATCACCGTAAGTCAATCATGCCAGGTTCGAGAGGACGAGCCCACGCTCTGAGGTGCTAATGAAGAACTGACCTAACTTGCGTACCTTTGTAGGAAGTGGTACCCGCGAAATTTAGAGGTCTGGGTATCTCGGGCTTTGCTCTTTGGATTGCATTTGGTAAGTCATGCTGCTACCTACCCTTTCCGGCTACCAGGAAGGAATTGACTCAAGGTCGCCAAACTACAGGTAGCTTCGTCGGCAACCTCATCGATTACGGTACCGCGGAGCGACCCGACCGGAGCTCCTACATCATCCCTCTGGGCACCGTCCACATCATCCCCGGCATCCTGTTCATCGTCCTCTTCTTCCTTCCCGAGAGCCCGCGCTGGCTCGCGGCCCGGGGGCAGTCGGCCAAGGCCGAGAAGAGCTTGACGTGGCTTCGTCCCGGACCAGCCCACTGGTCCGTGACCGATGAGCTCGCCGAGATGGAGACCGCTCTCGCGGCCGAGGCGCAGCTCCAGTCCAGCATTGGGTTCATGGATTTGTTCCGCAACCCCATCGACCGCCGCCGCACTATCATCGCCGTGCTCGGGCTTACAACACAGGCGGCATCGGGCGCCATGTTCCTAATCTGTAATTTCTTGCCATTTCCCCTTGTCCCCAAGTATGCACGGTTCTGATATGAAATGACAGCGTACGGAACCTACTTCTTCTCCATGGCCGACGTCGGCGACGCCTTCACCAACTCGTGCATCCTGACCGGCGTCGGCGTCGCGGCCCTCGTGGTCAGCAACCTCATCATCACGCGGTGGGGATACCGGCGGCCCATGATGATGGCCGGTTTCACGCTGTGCGGCCTGGCGCAGCTCATCATCGCCATCGTGTACACGGTAGAGCCCGGCACCCCGAAGACGGGCAAGGTTATCGTGGGCGTCTCGGTCATCTACATCGTCGCGTACAACTGCCTCATCTCGCCCTACGCCTGGCTGTCCGGGGGCGAGCTGGCGTCGCAGCGGCTGCGATCGTACACGTTTGGGATCGCGACGGCGATTGGGTTTCTTGGTGCTGTAAGTGATAATACTGGGATTTCTCTTTCTTTCCTTTCCTTGCTTTTTTCCTGCTGACTCTGAATGTTTCTTTGACTAGTGGCTTACGACGTTCACGGCGCCTTACTTCATCAATCCCGACTCGCTTAACTGGGGCCCCAAGTACGGTTACATTTGGGCACCGTCTTGCTTCATCACGGTGGTCTGGATCTACTTCTACCTTCCTGAAGCCAAGGATCGAACTCTTGAGCAGATTGACGAAATGGTATGTACAGCCAGGAGCAAAGCGGTTCTCTTTTCATATACTAATACACCTGCCAAATAGTTCGAGGCCCGCCTTCCAGCTAGAAAGTTCCGCGGCTACCAGTGCACCGGCTCGCACGCCGCCCTTGAGAAGGAGAAAGAGGCACACATGACACACGTGTCCCATGAAGAGGGTGATGGGGCCTCTTCGACCACCAAGCAACACGTCATTGCTGATGCCAAGGTCTAAAAATTGTGCGCAGAGACATTTTAACACGAGGACAAAGCTCACCAATGTCGTATTCTTGGGTAACACATGGGAAACTAATCGATGTTCTGGCACAATTACTACCCTTAGATAGTATGTGGAAACTCTTTATTCAAACAACTATAACTATCAACATGTATTGCCCGTATGGCTTCAACTATATCGTGCTAAGTATTCGACTTTCCCACACCTTTAGTGTTTATTTTGAAAATCAAGCAGCCCATGTGGTACATCATCAAATACAAATATAGGGTTCTGATAGACATGCTAAACACTGTAGATCTATGTTTCTTCAGCTACATCCTCTAACCAATTCAACCATAAAAGCGGAAGTAGCAAACTGAGCCGCGTATCTAGGGTCGGTACATGATCAATCAAGAAGCTACCGCGGCCTCTACCTGCTTAGCCACACCCTCATATACCTCTTCAGCGTGCTTCTCAGCATCGTGATCGAAGATCCAAGCGAGCCGCGGGAACTGGACAAGGGTAGGATCTTCCTTCACCTTGCTCCAGTCAGTCTTGTGCCACATATCCCGCGTACTCTCGCCCGTCTTCTGCGCCGCGCGCACGCGCTCGTAGCGAATCTTCTCGTGCGCGCGGACGGCGGTGGGCACCGCGTCCTTCCCGCCGCACAACCGCAAGCAGACGGCGATGGTGACGCCGTCCTCGACGGCCTGCGCGGCGCCCTGCGCGCTCGTGGGCAGGAAGGGGTGCGCCGAGTCGCCCAGCAGCAGGATGCGGGCGCCCGGGCTGACCCAGGTCGGCAGGGGGTCGCGGTAGACGAGCTTCCAGTCCACGAGGCGGGCCTCGGGCGTCTTGCGGATGATGCGGCTGCACATGGGGTCCCAGGTCTTGACGGCGTCGAGCACCTCGGACAGCTTGCCGGGGAAGGACCACGACTCGTCGATGTCATGCTCGTCCGGGTGCGTCAGCACCCAGCAGCAGTCGGCGCCGTTCTTGATGGTGCTGAAGAGGAAGTGCATGTCCGGGCCGATCCAGCCGTTGAAGGTGTCGCCGTTGTTGCAGAACTGCGCGGTCTCTGGGTCCGCGAGCATGTCCTCGTTGGTGAACCTAGCGACGACCATGTATCAGCGATGAAGAAGAGGGAGATGATATAGTGTTGCGACTTACCAGGAGCGCCACACAGCGTACCCACTGCTCTTGGGCTTATCTTCATATCCCAACACGGACTTGCGTGCTTTGGAACGGACACCATCGGCAGCTAGCACAACGTCTCCTGCAACCTGATCGAAGCCATTGGTTAACTTAACTATACATGTCTTTGCTGGTGACTGCTCAATCGCTTACTTTATCGCCGTTCTCGAGTATGATACCTGCCTGCCCCTCTTCCTCGAAATACGTCCTGATCTTGTTGCCCAAGTGTATAGGGATCCCCAGTTCGACAGTCGCGTGCTCATACACCACCGCGTGCAGCTCGCCGCGGTGGCCGTTGAAGTTGGGCGCCGTCCGGTCGTACTCGGGCGTCTTCTGGTTGATGACGATCTCGCCCGTGTCATACTTGTGGATGTTGAAGCCGTAGGCGCGCAGGTCGATACTGAAAGAGCGCATGCGGTCCGCCACCTCGCCCGGGCCCTTCACCCCCCACCGGTGGAAGATGCGGCCCGCATTGGGGCCGAAGGAGATGATGTCGCCCAGGGACTTGAGCTCGTCGAACTGCTCGTAAATCTCGACGTCGTGACCGTTGCGGTGGCATTCTATCGCGGCTCCGAGACCACCAAAGCCTAGATTCACGATATTGTGAGCTTTTACTGTCCCGTTTCCATGATCTCATTTGGCTTGGGGTTTGGAGATGGTGGTAGGCTTACCGGCCCCCACTACGATGACCTTGATGCCCGTTTTTGGGCGCTGGGTCGAGCCATTCGTTGTGTCATTGCTGGTCATTTTGGAGATTCGATCGAGGTATATTCTGGCAGTTGATCAATTGGTGTCAACAATCACGACGCGAATAGAAACCGCTATGAAGCAACTCAACATTCACGATGAGTATACCTCCGACAAGCTGCTGCATCTCATCTCGGATTGTACCAAGTCCGAAAAACACGCACATGTTAACGTCCCACTATTTCATATGCACCCCATGGTATGCCCCCCTTAAGCGACAGACAGGGGGAGAGGCGGGGGTGGGGTCCCGAGAGGAGTTACCCCGACTCGACGCGGGGGAGGGCTCCTCAGTCAGCGCTGATAGAGCTCGCGAATTCGATTGTGCTACCGTATGATTCGCGGATCTAAGCTTAGCCTATGCAGGTCTCCGTCTCTAAGGTTTACTTTGAGAGCGTGACCATGCCGAAAGGTCGGAACGAGATAGGTGACCGGCGGCAGTTATGCGAGAGCCCAAAACGGGGCAACAGCACCGCGTGTATCATTCAACTCGGATGCAAAAGAACGACCGGCGACGATGTGATGTAATTTCGTCGCATTGCCACATGGAGACCGCAGTAGATATGCGACTGCAGTCGCATGGCCGGGGGAAGCTAGGACCAATAGCCTGGCTGAGCATCGCCATGAGGACCAACCCCTGAGATGGAGCCAGGATGCTATTCAATTCCCAACTTCTTGTCTGGTTCTATTCCCTCTCCGACATAAAGGTGGTCTGAACGGATATTCGTGAGAATAGGTGCGGCGAAAACCCTTCATTGATTAATAAACTATTTGGCAATGGCATCGAACCCAACGTGGAACGAAAAGACGGCGGGGTCCGAGGTGGCTAAGACATTCGCGGACCAGATCAAGGGTCGCAATGGTATGTGTAACAGTTGGGTGATATCAGCAAAGCTTGTGATCAAAATTAACATTTTACCGCAAAGTGGTGATCACCGGCGTCGCCCCCAACGGCATCGGCCAAACGACCGCAAGCGCCATCGCGTCCCACGGCCCCGCGCACCTTATTCTCGCCTCGCGGACCAAAGAGAAGCTAGAGAAAGCGGCTTCCGAACTCCGCAGTACCTACCCGAGCGTCGATATTCAGACCGTGATCCTGGACCTCAGTTCGCAGGCCGGCATCCGCCGGGCCGCCGCGGAGATCACTGCGATCATCCCGAAGCTCGACGTGCTCATCAACAACGCAGGCGCCGTCCTCATGACGCGCCAGCTCACGGCCGAGGGCATCGAGATGCAGTTCGGCGCCAACCACGTGGGGCACTTCCTCTTCACGAAGCAGCTGCTACCGCTGCTGGAAGCGGCGGCGCGCGATGGTCCTGAAGCGGGAGCGACGCGCATCATCAACCTGTCGAGCCAGGGACACCGCTGCTCTCCGGTGCGGTTTCACGACTACAACATCGAGGGCAAAGAGGTGCCGGATGAGGAAAAGCCGCCGGCACTACCTCCCACGTTCACCCGACAGAACGAGGACGGGTATCTGCCCATTGTCGCATATGGGCAAAGCAAGACGGCGAATATTCTCTTCAGCTTGTCGCTGCAGCAGAAGCTGAATTCGCGGGGTATCACGGCATTTGCAGTTCATCCAGGATGTGAGTTTTCTTTCCTTTCCTGGTCCCTGATGGCCACTTTCCTTTGGCGTTGAAAGTGACGACGAATCCCGCCACGAGAAAGAAGCTATCATCAGCTTTACTAACCTCCTTCAAGCAATCAACACCGAATTAAGCCGAGACCAGGACCCTGAGATGGCTGAGGCGATGTCGAAGACAGCCAGCTACTGGAAGACGCTGGACGAAGGATCAGCCCCCACACTTGTCGCCGCTTTCGATCCGGCACTGAGCGGTAAGTAGCGCTGGCCATCACAAGTTGTACTTTCCACGAAGTGGCCATATACTCATTACTGAAGTCGCAGCCTGCAATGAACCGTTTGTATCCGATTGCCAGGTCGCTGAGCCAATGCCCTGGGCCAAGAATCCCGAATTCGCCGAGAAACTTTGGAAGTTGAGTGAGGAATTGATAGGGGAGAAATTCGAATTGTAGACCATGACGGCGATGCGGAACAGCACAGCTCCAAGAGAAAGATGGAACCAATGCTTTGAGAGCAGACACTGTCTGTCGGGTAAGTGACACATTGTGGGCAGTGTGCGCGCGCATGGTTCAGGCAAAACACCAGAAAAGCATCTAGAGTGGTCAATGCGCATTTTGGGCAAGTGACTTGGCCAGAACAAGCTGATAACCTTGTTGGTGATATGAAAGTATGATCTCGGGATAGTCAAGCATGCTCAGGTCAATCGCCTTGATCACTTGGTCGGCCAGCCTCCAAGTCGCGGCGGGGACTTTCCCTGCAAGTTGAAGGTTCAATTCGTCGTCAACATCGTGGGCCATTCTGTGATGTAGGCACTCTGGAGATAGGTACAAGGGAAAAGCCAGTTCCAGTCACACTGGAAGCTTCGCAGCCATAGGCGAAGTTAATAACTAAAAAAAGATACGAAGGGGGAAATTTTACAAAAAAAAAAAAAAGGAATGGGATGGTTATTAGCATCTCTTGGTTTCGATCCAAGGACCTCCGGGTTATGAGCCCGGCGCGCTTCCCCTGCGCCAAGATGCTTTTGCCGTCTGCATTGTACTCGATGCTAAGTTCAAAAGTTATCATTGTCTATGATGCAAAGTGCTTATGGATGAGACTGTTAGAAGGGGCGGGTGCGCTTTCCTGTTTGATTTTTTGGTTGATACGTGATACGCAGGACCTTGATTACTTGGAACCTTCTCAGAATGACTCACGAGAGCGTTATCGGAGTTGCTGCAGTCTGGTTGCTGGCCCATGTGTTTTATGGGTCGACATATTACCACCACAATTATCCTTCGTGTTGGACAATGTTGCAACTCGTAAAAAGCTCGTGTTATCTTGATGACATGATAATTAAATCTCAAGACCAAATATTTAGTTTGGTGTTTTGATGCCATTATCTTTTGTAACCAACATAGATACCCTTGTAATTAGTGTCGCAGGGTTTGTCCGCGGGCTGCCAGCCAGATAAGATCCGGGGTAGATCTAGCCGCGTCCCGTCCCCTGCTTCTGCTTAGCTGGTAGTGCTTACTCAGAGTGTCATCTCAAATAGATCGGTACTGACTAGATTATCATTCATGGTCCTTCTGTGCATCCTTCTAACAGGTATCACAGGGTGCAGATGGGACACGGCCAAGCAAAGCACGTCATCTCTGTTCAGGGGTTCGTCAAGTATGGACCCAAACTGTCTGAACCGACGTAATTGTCCTGATGAGTCTCATGGTGATGATGCACCGTTGTGTCTGTTATACGATCTTTTGCGCTCTCCTTGGTAGCGAGCGGCTCGGCAAGCCCCGGCTAAATGACTGCAATCTGGTAGTTATCACATCCTCCGACCAGATCTTTACTTTTCTAGTAAAGCGTCAAGATAAGTGGATAAATGACATTCAAGCCTTACATTGGAGTTAAGATGCACGCTGAGGATCTTCTTGCTTCCTAATGAATATGTTCGTTGTGGGTGAGTGTTCACCAGCCCAATGTCCGGTGGTTTGGTTGCGGCTCTACCTCATCAACACGAGACTCAGCAGCCCCCCAGGCGGTAAAGATTACCAAAGATCGTCTCTGAGTTAGCGTATCATTCCTGCACGAAGATCTTTTATTATACCAGGCATATGAGAGATGAGGGCCATCTATCCCCTGTTGACTCTGAGCAGCCTGTGCTTTGGGGTAGCTGTGCAGGAGCGACAGATACTGGGAGCACAAGTGAAAGAATTGCCACAAGGATGGAAGTTCGAGGGAAAGGCGGATGCAGAGGATCAAATGACATTATCCATCCACTTACACCAGCCGCAAATGACAGCGCTCAAGAATCGACTCGATATCACGAGCAATCCAGAACAAGCCAACTACGGCCACCATCTCACGCGCGAGGAACTTGAAGAATATCGATTACCAAGCTCGAATGCAGTGGAGTCAGTGACCAGGTGGCTGGAGACCAACGGGGTTCAAAGTTTGAGAGTCAGGGGACCATCGATAACTTTCGCCGCTCCAGTGGCGGTGATCAACACCCTCCTGAGCGCCGATGTTGGCGAGTACTCATTTGAAGGATCCATAACAAGCTTGAGGTCTCTGTCACATTCGATTCCGGCGCATCTGGCAGATTACATCAACTTAGTCCATCCTATATCTCATTTCACGCCTCCTGTCCAGAACCGGGCCAAGCCCCAAGATGTCGCTCACCCCTCAAAGATTCGCAGCCGGCAAGACCAGGCATGTCCGTCCACGGTGACACCGGGTTGTCTACGCAAGCTGTTCGGGCTCCCACCCATACCAAAGGGGTCCCAAAACGCCTCCCTCGCGCGTATCGGCATAGCCGGCTTCCTAGACCAGTACATCCACTACGCCGACACCAACATCTTCTTCCAGAAATACGCCCCCTACGTTACCACGGATAACAAAACCAGCAACAGCAGTAGCAGCAGCTTCGATGTGGTCCTAGTCAACGCCGGCCAGAACCCCCAACTCCTCACCAGCGGCGCCGGCACCGAAGCCAGCCTGGACGTCGAGTACGCCGTCGCCCTCGGCTGGCCCTCGCGCGTGACGTACTTCTCGACGGGCGGGCGGGGCGTCAAGCTCGACGACCAGGGCGCCCCCTCGCTCCGGAGCGACAACGAGCCCTATCTCGAGTTCCTCGAGTACCTCCTGGGTCTCCCCGATTCCTCGCGGGAGTTCCCGCACGTCCTGAGCATCTCCTACGCCGACGACGAGCAATCCGTCCCCGAGGCCTACGCGCGGCGCGTCTGCGACCTCTTCGCCCAGCTCGCGGCGCGGGGCACGACGGTCGTCGTCGCGACGGGCGACGGCGGGGTGCGCGGGACGGGGCAGGCGACGCAGTGCGTCAGCAACGACGGGCAGGCGCGGCCGATGTTCATCCCCACGTTCCCGGCGTCGTGCCCCTACGTCACCGCAGTAGGCGCGACGCTGGCGAGCGGGGGCCCGCCGTTCGAGGCCGCCTCGTTCAGCGCCGGCGGGTTCAGCAACTACTTCGGGGTGCCCGGGTGGCAGCGGCGCGACGCCGCGTCGTACATCGCGGCCATGGGCCCCACGCACGCCGGGTTCTACAACGCGACGGGCCGCGCGGTGCCGGACCTGAGCACCATCGGCATCAACTACCTGATCCAGTGGGCCGGGCTGCAGACGAGCATCCTGGGGACGAGCGCGAGCACGCCCGTGATCGCGGCGCTCGTCGCGCTGATCGACGAGGCGCGGTTGAAGGCGGGGAAGCCCAGCTTGGGCTGGCTCAACCCGGCGCTGTACACGAGCGCCGCGGTGCGGGCGGCGCTGGACGACGTGGTCGGAGGGACGAGTCGGCAGTGCGTGTACCTGGGAGACGTGGAGTTTGGCTACGAGGCGACCAAGGGGTATGACTGTGTTACGGGGCTAGGGTCGATAGGGGTGTTTGACAAGTTATATGAGGCTTTATACGCAGTGGAGGAGGGCAAAGTGAACGTGGCAAGCTCAAGCTGATTGATAGATACCAGGATAACACTGTGCAAAATAGGCGATATTCAAAACTGGCTTTGAGGTGGAATGAGTCTAAACAAGCCTAAGAAGGGCAGTTATTCGGTGTGCGTGAAACCCCACTGACAAGTCGTTCTATAATAATCATTGACCATTTCAAGCGGTCAGGCTGACGCAGCCGGTAGAGCTGTCCTCGTTGAAGATGCCACCGAAAATCATACCCTCGTCGATACCGGCCTCCTGGATGCCTTCCTTGGTGATGTCGCTGCCGCCGCCCAAGCCCTTCTTGAGGACGCCGAAGTGAAATTGTCCCTGGCCGCTGTTGTCGTTGGCGAGGGGCTTGGTCTGCTCCTTGAGCGCATCAGTTCCCTGAGAGTAGAAAACTTGAGTAGTCCTGTGTAATTGTTAGCATTCAGACTGCCACTATTCTAATGCACACGTGTTGGCAGCTCACTTCTTGTTGAAGTCGTTAGTAACAGCAAAGTTGTGGAAGACGCCCTCGGTGAACTTGGTGCTGAAGAGGGTCTGCAGTGGCTTGGAGTTGACGTTGCCGAAGAGCTGCAGGGTGTCCGGGTCGGCCTTGGCGTCCCCGCCGAGGATGGTACCCGTCTTGAGGACGAACTGGTTGGTGCTGAAGGAGCTGTCCTCGAGGAAGACGAGCTGATACTCGTGCGTCAGGTTCAGAGGCTTGGCGGCGTCCTTCATGACGCTGAAGTGCAGCGTCTTAACCCCAGTCGTGGACGCGTCCTTGCCATCGTTGCTCGCGATGAGCAGCTCGGCGCGCCGGAAGCCGGTCTGCACGTTGGTGGCGCTGGGGGCGAAAATGGACTTGTCACTATTTCGGAGGGTTAATGCCATGACCTTCTTTTTATGTGAATGCGTCAATGGGAGACGAACTTGATAGTTACTTCGATGGGTTGAGTGTTGGTGTCAAACTATAGTAGTCTGTCAGTATCAAACTCGGGCATGGTAAGAAGGAGGGAGGACGACTCACCAGAGACCCTTGCACAGCGGGCGTCTTGAGAATCTGGCTGAACTTGAGGCCCTTGCCCATGACATTAGAAGGGTTAAAGATGCCGTTCGCGGTGTCGAACTTGGCAACGGAGAAGTTCTTGGGGACGCGACCGTCGAACTGGATCTTGCATTTCTGCGATGCGCCCAGAGTGGCGAGCGAAGCCAAGGCGACGAGGAGCGAGGAGTTGGTGTACATCTTGAAACACGATAGTATATGTTTATGTATATGTACTAAAGAAAAGAGTGGAATAAAACGGGGTACCAGCACCGAAATAGTGAATGAAGATGGTTGATCGTAAAGAGTGACGAAGCGTGCGACAGTGGATGAGACCTTGGAGGACGAAAGAAAGATCGGCCTAAGAAAAGATAGGATGATGCGGGAACTATATGCGCGACGGCTGGTACTACTAGAGTATGTATTGTCGAATACCGCCAATCCTGTCGTTCGCTCCGTCTCACGTCCAGCAGATGTTCGAAGGTTTGAGTCCAGACCACCGCGCCCAAAAACAACGACAACTCGGGTCTCGGGATCCATAATCTGTCCATTTTCCAGCAATCGCATTAGGTTTGGGCCGTGGTTTCATACAGATTCTCGAACAGCAGCGCCGCGGGCCCCCCGTATTTTGCCATGCCCTCGTCTCGTGGTCGGGTTCCTCCTCTTACCCTTTTCGACCCCTGCAGAGGCTCCATCACGACCCCGGTCAAAAAGTAGCGGAAGATCAAACGACATCCACTTTCCAGTCTCACCAAATCCTGAACCGGTATAGAGCCGAACTTTACCTTCGTCGTCGCAATATTAGCATGCAAACTCTAATATTTGACAGGCCTCGGTCTCCGCGATATCTTTGTTCTTCCGCGTTTTTTTTTTCCAGTGATGATGATGATGGGATCATCATCCGCCCTTTCGGCGCACGGGATTGCGGGCCGGGTCAATCTAGACACCAAGATTGCAGACAAGAGACTTATTGGTACGTAGGCATATCTGGCCATTTACTATGAATCGCATCCGTAAAGGAAGCTTTGCGCCATCTGTGGTATTCCCGTCCAACCCAAACTTCACCTGCAACCAGACATGCAGTTTGCAAGCTGCCAAATGCCAACATTGTGCGAGAAGCTGGAGCGACGTCGTTAAAATCAAAGTATTGCTCATCATACCTTGATTCTCGGCCATCTATTTCCCCGGCGTATCATTTGCTAGCAATGCTATCGAGGAGCTGAAGGAAGGGAGGTGCAGGTGTGTTTCTCTTGTTCCTGCTTGGCATAGAAGCACGATTCGAGAAAGAAGATGAAACATGTTTCCTGGTATCATCCAAAGTCAAAAGAGGCAACCCTGCCACCCCTGCTAGCTTACAGTAAGATCAACCAGGCCAAGCAGGAGAAAACATTATAAGCAATCTTCCACTTGGCTGTGACTCGTCTTCGAAGTCTGCAATGTGAAAAAGGGGCCTGCGCGAAGAGGGATCTCCTACTTGTCCGCCAAACACGTTTTCATATCCATTTCTACGTTGGGACTTCCCCATCGTGCCACTGGATCGGATGAACGGACAAGGGTATGTACGCACATACTACTGAAGAGGAGAATACCGTGAGCCACCTATCTCACTTCCAGCATACGGAACCAATCGAACAGATACTGGGGTGCGCCCCTCAAGTCCCGGCGTGTTCCGAGGTCATAACCGTCCACCGTCCACCGTTCAGCTTCGCGCCACGTCCACACATATGAGACCCACTGGCAGGTCAGGCCCCAGGAGATACCATGAGAATGCCACGTTCTTACTTTCTTTGACACGCCAAGCCCAATGTCAAGTGACAATACTGGTCAAGGCTCTGGCGGTGGCCGGATGTTAGCGGAGCTGCAATGTCCGGGCTCTCCTTGGGCAAGGTCGGAGTTGGCGCTCATGGTGTATTCGTCGCTTCATTTCTTCACGCGTGCCACCAGGCCAATTCGTAACCCTGTTACGGAAGTCGGTCTCCCCGCATCCCAGATCCTTGTACTCCCTCTCTCAGTCCCAACGCAATGGTTCATGCCCACTTGGGGCTGGCCCAACGGTCTGATGAAGGAAACCGTTTTCCAAAAGATGGCTGGGGGGTTTGTCAATGGTCAAGTTATTCCACAAGTAGGACATCCGAAACCCACTCCATATTTGGAAGCATCAGTTCGCAGTCATAATATTACATGGAACTAGCGCTGGGATGAAGATGTCTTGATTTGAATCTGGGAACGGACTGAGACTGAATGCCACATATACTACGCCTATCTGATCAAGTGGCTTTCTGTGCCTAGCTCCGAAAGACGTTGAATTAATCAAAGCAGCCTCGGTTGAGGGATTCATGGTTACGTTTGAACGGCGTGACGCCTGTGTATATACCGGGCACCTGGTACTCCTCATTTCGACCTTAGACGACTTTTGCTTAAACCTAATATGTATTTTTATTCCCTTTCCTGGCGGCACGAAGACCGCAATTGTGGAGGAAACTTTGGCGCTCATCGTAGATACTGGGGGTTAAACGCACAGATGCCTGCAAAAGCCTATTCCGATAACCTGTATCCAATGAAACCCTCCATCCCTCTCTGACAACGTAAATATACGAACGGAGATAGAGATATAAACTTTTAGCCATAGGAGATAATAAAATAGAACTTCAACACGGAACTGCCCTTATAATATCAAACTACGCTCGATTCTTTTCCCAATCCGGAGTGGTGTAATGGTAGCATTGGGGGTCATACATGAGTGCAAACTCATGCCCCATTGTAGGGGTTCAGATCTGGGTTCGAATCCCAGCTCCGGTATTTTCTTTTTTTCACCTTCTTCCATTCTTTTCCATTTTGTTCCCTACTATACACCTGAATGAACTCTTTTGTCATTCATTATCTGGCTGGATGCATAGCTAGTTGTGAGGGCAAAAAAGAAACCCCACCCCGGAATTCGGACCCGAATCTTACTGTACTTGTCGCGATTCAGGCCTCGAGGATATGATATTTGATTGCTGCGTTGCTCGATGGATATCATTCCGCATATTTTACCATTAAACCAGGCAGGGCAGTTACTTGCTGTTAAGAAGGATTGGCAGAGTTTGGGATTATGTGCCCTCGATCCGTAAATAGACTGTGACGTAAATCACGACAGAATGGGGAAGGTTCCAGCAAGTGCAAGTGTGTATATGGTCTAGGCTATATACCTATACCATGTATGTCTGTCTCCAAGCTGGTTGATCTCCTCCGGGGATCTCCCCTCAAACAGATATTCCCGCTCGCCCCTGCCACGCCTATGATTCTCTTGCTGCAGTTTAAAGCTGACAAAGCCAAATAAGATAGCGGCGTAGAAGATGCAGCCGACCGTGACCGAGTGCCCCACGACGAACCTGGGCCCAAACTGTGGCAGGTACAAAAATGGATAATAGATTCCCGCCAGGTTCCCAACCATCTGGATGGTCCCCTGCCCTGCCGCCCGCTTGTAGTGGCTGGGCATGCCGACAGCCACGAAGAGCCCGCCCGCCACGACCAGACAGCCCACGAACTGGACGCGTGCGGGCTGGTGTCCCGTCCCCAGCAAGATGCAGTAACTGGCGATGCTGCAGAGACAAGCGCCCACGACAGAGCCGCCGCGGTGGCCAGTCCGGTCACTGAGATAGGCTCCTAACAGGTTCATCACCGCACCGAAGAAATAGCAGGGAATGGAAAGTATCTGCGACGTGAGTACATCGAAGTCCATACCCTTAATAATCGTCGGCAGGATGGTGCTGTAGCTGTAAAGCATGGACGAAACGCCGACCTAGGCTACGGCCATGACCTAGACCTTCCAGTCGGTCCAGGCGGCGAAGCACTGGTCCCACTGAACGATGCCACGCGAGTCTGAAATGCCCAGGTTGGTCCCGTAGAGGTACCGCCGGACCCCTAGGAAGCCTTTCTCGCGATCAGTCAGGTACTTGGCCTCCTCAGGGGTGTCGGCAAGAATGAAATAAGATATGAAGCCCAGGAGGACGGATGTGGTGCCTTCCGGAATCATCAGCCACCGCCAGGCCCGCAATCCTTGGTACATGTCGAGAGAACCGATGGCGTAGCCGAGCAGCCCTGCAATTGACCTGGCGAAGGTGGTCGTACCGAACAGGTAGGAAATGCGCTTCACTAGCTCGCGCCGGCAGTAGAAAAAGGTGAAGTAGAGGCATACGGTAGCGAAGTAGCCCGCCTCAAACAGACCCAAGAGAAGCCGCATCAGGAAGAGCTCCGTTTTGGTCTGCACGAGTCCAATGCATGCAGATATAATACGCCAACCTATGGCCAATATAGAAATCGGGATGATCAGCGGGGTTGGTAGTTGTAGAGACGGGATTCTTCCCAGGGGCCACTCACTGTATCTCCGGGGCTTGATCTGCAATGCGTAGTTTTGTCAACATCCCTCCTCTGCCAAAAGACCATCGTCCAACATTCCCTCACCTTCTTCACGAGTAGGCTCGCCGGCGTGATGCCCAGCACGTAGGTCATGAAAAGGCAGGAGACAGCTAGCGGGAATTCGTACCTGTACATATCGAGGTCCTTTTCCAGACCATACAGTCGGGCGTTCCCTAGACGTAGCACCGTGTTGGAATAACCTAGAAGTACACCGAATGTGTCCCGCCCGCCTCCCAGTTCAGTTACTTCGACTCACCAATGTTGATGCTGTCCATGAAACAGCACAGGTAATTGAGGATAATGATGGGAAGAATGCGCACATCGATCTTCCTGACGAGCTTCACCTCCTCTCTCATCTGCTGCTGAGTCCTGTCTTCCGCGTGGGTCAACCCCGCTTCGATGGGCTTGCGTTCGGCTGTGGCCAGTGCGGCTATGATCCTGCTCGCCACCTCGTCGCGGTCCATGCAGTCTGTGCGAATCCTGTACTCTGCGCCATTGACATCAAGGATCGAGGAATTGTTGGAATTGCGAACGTGTATCCGGTGGTCCTGCACGGCCATCTCTGACTCCTACGACACGTACTGTGATAAGGGGATGTGGTGCGAATCCATCGTGGGGGTACATATCGTTTGATGTAAATTTCAAACAAAACAGAAACTAAACAAATGATGTGATCTCTGAATTACTTTTGATTCAGGAACTCCAACCGAGAACACTCACGCCCCCTAGATGGTAAATGGCGCAAACGGGGGGGGGGGGGGGGGGGGGGGGCGCGGGGTGGGGGGGGGGGGGGGCCGGGGGGG
>QUSE01000014.1:1391665-1409747 GCA_006508115.1 Apiospora malaysiana
CCCCCCCCCCCCCCCCCCCCCCCCCCCCCCCCCCCCCCCCCCCCCCCCCCCCCCCCCCCCCCCCCCCCCCCCCCCCCCCCCCCCCCCCCCCCCCCCCCCCCCCCCCCCCCCCCCCCCCCCCCCCCCCCCCCCCCCCCCCCCCCCCCCCGCAAACCCTTTTGAAGATTTCCAACAGGTTGGTAGTTCAAATAGAGTTATATCCAGATTCGCCCGAACTAGCATTCAAAAGGCATTGAAAGTCGAGTCATTAGACGGCTGTGGAAAGCTTCGCACAGTAGTCTCGCCGCTTCGGGCTACGTGGTGAATTTATCAGATGGCCCTATGCCAATAGAAAAGTGGCTTCTCGTGCATTTCTTACTCATTTCCGTCCCAGGTCTCTGGAACATTACTCGACCCCCGCATAAGGCCGTTTCTGTGGTAGACTACCGCATCTATCCTTGTGCCGTCTATCCTTATCGTAGACCCCTCTTCTCATTCTTTACTAGTCTTGCAGCCTATCCACCCTGGGCGTGGTTTGTGTTGAGCTGCGTATAAGACGCATATGCTAATGGTATAATCAGATGGCGAGAGTTTACACTGGATGGCCTAGCGTGTAGTATTACTCATACCATCAACTAAATGACTGAAGCCCGGGTTCCTCGAGGATAGTGTCACGCTCCCCAAAAGAGTAAGCAGCTTTACCTTGAGAAAATGAGTACCAAATTATAAGAAATTCCAGTATGGTTCTCTTCATAAGAGTAAAGCTTTATCCAAATATGACATTGTTGTGATATGTACGCGGTGCTACATGTTATATATTCCGTTAGAGACTGGTGGCTACCCATCCTCACCCACGCAGCCCCATCTGAAATGGCCATGAGACTGGTTCTTCCCCAACCACCACACTTAGATGGCGAGCTAAAGCCCCCTTCAGCAATTCAATCCCTTGTGTACTTCTAAGTAGATCCCCCAGTGTTGCTACGCTCTTGTCGCTCTTTCTCTCTCTCTGCTTCAGCTTCAAGTTCTTCAGCGGCCTCATCTGCAGCTTGTTTCTCAGCTGCCGCCTTGTTCCTTTCTTCTTCTTCACGTTTCTCGTCTAGAAGTCGAAACTTATCAAAAACTTTATTCACGCAAATAAATTGGGTCACTTGATGAACATAATGAAGACATACCATCTGATTTGACATCAAGAGACAAGATGAGGAGGCTCTTGTTGCATAGATATTCCTTGTAGTCTGGCAGAAACGACTTCCCCAGGATTATGCCATAGGGCATCTGTTCGACCACTAGAAATAATGCATCCTGAGTCTTACTTGTCTGTTCTCCTTTCCAGCGGAAGAATAGCTCTATCGTCTTTTGATTATCGCTAGAAGTGCGTTCTCCCTCATTGTGGTAATCTTCATCTTGGAAGTTGAGACGCTTCATTGCGGCTTGGGAAATGAAGTTAAAGCCATTTCTTTGATCAAGACGCCCTTCGATATCAACTTCTTCGTTCCGAGATCCAAAAACAACAAAGTTAAGCTCATAGTCGAAGACAGCGAAGTCAAGCTTCGGAGCCTGTTTATCGGCCTGAAGAACTTTCAGCATCAGTTAGGCGAGAGGTATCAGGAATGGTTGTACTTGAGCCATGCTGGTATTCGAGTAACCAGACCACCATCAATTGTTGACTAGGGCGATAGTCTGTATCGCCGTGGGATACAGCTAGTTTTGCAGTATCGTGTGTACTTTCTTCGAGATCAGTTTACTAGTTGTCTGCCTCAACGCGCTTTCAAGTGGATAAAGCCAAGTGGACTTGGTCCCTCCCAGGTCGACACAAGAAATACATTCAGTGAAGAGCCGCAAAGTTAAGCGGCTGGCTGGGAAGGGACGCTAGTACGTAGATGCGTTGCGCTCTGCGAACAGCCTAGGCGATCTAGAACATAGGCGCAGCCAGACAGGGCGGTAATCTATGTGTACAGCTCCTCGTTTCGGTGTACCAGAGCTTATTCTGGTTGGTCAAGTGTGTGATCGGCTTCTCGACGTGGCTTACACTAAGTTTCAGCTTTGTCTGCGTGACAGATGGCTAGATATTTGAGTGAGATCGGGAGCCAAGAGCTACGGAAATCCCCCAGAAAGCCCTATCTATCTCAAAAATAATATCTGATTGGTAAGAACCTACCAAAAAATTTAGATGACTGATCTTTTGTTTTCCTCACGGGGCTTCTCAGCCATTCACTTGCGCCTTCACTTGCATCTCGACCCCTCTTTGGGGTAACACAGCATCAAAGTCCAGTTGAAGCCGGCGACTGAGGATGGGTTACGTGGAGTTCGCCTTGCTTTTGGAACGGCGATCATATGATAGTTGGCTCTGACTGATACACAATGCAGCCACCAAGGAATTCATTACGCAAATCGACGCCACCCAAGATATGCCATTGGCTGGAGCCTCTGATCACACGGCGTGACTTAGGTAGGCTTTATGAAAGGCTGATTCCATTAGTACGTTCTCGCAGCTTCTTTGCTGCCTATTTGTATCCAGGTGTATTCTTTTTTGCTTGTGGTTGTTGTATCCATGGCACCGATGACTGTGGCGATGATATAATATAGACGTGTCTGTACAATCAGAGTGTGATGATCAGTGGCCAGAAGGCCTGAATGAACCCATCGTGTCCCTCTTCATGATTGTTTGTCACAGACACTATTGACTTCTTTTCGGCTCTTGATTGTACTGAATTTCATACGAACATGCCTGACTACAAAAGCCTTGCTTCACTGATGGGCGACCACCAAGATGTAACCATTTTTCGAAGGTTCCGGAAGATGAACCTACAAAGCATGCTTTACATGCAGGCTGAGCTCGTGCATCTGGAACAGGAGTTTTATCAACTCCAGGAAGAAGACAGCCAGTCGGACGATCCTGCTAGGCGATTATACCGAACCAACTGGAAAGCGATGGAAAAGGGCTTCAAGTCTGGTGGAGATACATTGCAGAGAGAAAAGATACTCGAAGTAAGAGAGAAGTTAGAAAAGTACAGTAAGCAATGACGGTAATCCTTAGTCCCATGCCCATGGTGGCTTACCAGGCTTAGATGGCTTTTTGCTGGCGCAGGCCAAGATCAGCACTCTTAGCTCCCCTGAAACTCAGAGCCTCGAAGTTCTTCGAGAATGGTTGAGCCGACCAAATTATGGAAACAACTTCCTGCAGGGGTTTGAGAGAAGGACTTGGGACGCTGAGCGGGATGATTTAGTCACGCTGCAGACGGAGAACGAGGACCACCACGACCCTTTGACACGCTGGCTCCAACGTGTGATTCCAGGCTTCTTCCACAACCGATGGGGACATCGGTGGAAATCCCGTGTTCATGACCAAGAAATGGGAAGTATGGACGTCTTTACGTATAACGACTCCACGTTCGCCAAGTTCACCACCGCAGTCACTACCATTCTGTCAACAGTGTTTCCTGTTGTGTCTATCTTCGTCCTTTACTATATCGAGAACATGCCAGTAAGACTCGGGCTGATCTTGGTGTTCACTTCTCTGTTTGCGTTAGCCTTACTGTTCGTTTCCAGAGCACGGCGGGTGGAAATCTTCATGGCTACTTCAGCGTATGTGTTGTACCCAAAGTTTGAGAATAGTTGTGTCAGATGGTAAAACTGATCTTTTATAGGTTCGCAGCTGTGCAAGTCGTTTTTATTGGTAACACATGATAGCAATATCAACCCATGTTTCCCATCATCCCCTTGGCTACTATGAACTTGTGTATTAGAAATTAGTATTTCATACATTATGATTCCGAAATGTACAGATGGCTGCGATGATGTCTCTCCTCTCAGTATACATATCCTTTTAATTCACCCCGTGATATACGATGAACCTTTTTCAAAGTAAGCTCTCGATGAACAATATGTGATAGACAAGGTTGGTGGGTAGTACTTACCTTCAATGAATAACAGACGCCCCTCACGATATCCGTAGATATTCCATTTTTCGATCAGGTTCTTCCCAATTATGATATCCACTGGCAGCTTCTTTACGACAAGGAACTGTTCTTGAAGTTGTTCCGTAGACCTGTAATGCGAGAACCTGACATCCCCATGCTTCTCTGGGGTCATCGGCTCGCCACCGGTAGAAATAGAATCTCCCGTGTAGTCAGACCCGATATAGCCTAGCTGTCTGAAGAGAGCACCTCTTATGAAATTCCCATCTGCTTGTGTGTCCAGCCTGGCTTCCGTCAGTATCGGGAGATTTTTCGGATCTGCACTCATTAGGGTGACCATGAGCGTAGTTCGAAGTGATTTCGATTTCTTTCCCAGCTTCACGTTGCGTGCATCAACCGGCCCCGGGGGCAAGTTCTCCTGCAATTCCCATAATATCTTTTCGCAGATGACTTCGCGTACGTCATGAAGTGTTGGGTTTTCTCCCTTCCTCAGGCGAATTGTTTTATCAAAGCTGATACATTCAGATATCGCGTTGTAGTAGCTCGTCCGAGTTGTGTCTCCGTCATGCATGATACTTAACAGACCCCTATCCAACACACTCTCCAACTGGGGTTTGCCGGGCACCCCTATCATTCGCCCGATCTCGATTTCAAGCAAAAGCTTTGCGAATGCCAAGAGAACATGCCGACAATGCGCTATGTCAACAGTGGTTTCGTGTAGAAACTGCCCTGGGAATTCCTCCTTCTTTTCCGGTATACGGCATGCAATGTAAGGGTAATGGATGTTGTACAATTTCCGGGGTAAGCTTCCAGACTCCTCCTCTTCCTCTCCCTTCGTCAAATTTCCCTTCGTCAAATTTCTCTTCTTCTTCTTCTTCTTTTCAAGAAAGTGAATCTCGCTTGATGCCCAAGCTTCCTGCACCAGGAGGCCGCCGAAGTAGTGAATAAGACACCGACCCAGCGATAATGCCAAAATTGCTTTGTCATGGGAGTTGAATGCCCCGTTACTATCGGAATCTATCCCGCTTAGAAATCCGTTTTTAAGCAGGAAAGCAAGTGATACCGTAGGTTTGGCTCCATTGCCAGCAGACGCCTGCTGAGTCAAGTTTAATTGCGTCCATAGGCCCTTCTTGTCAAAGCCGAAGAGGAGAATATTTGATGTGAATGGCAAAGATTTGCATAAATCTCCAACATAGTAAAGGGTTCGATCTTGTGGTTTCCTGTATATAATTCAGCATTTAAACTAAGTCAGAAATTGTACTGATATTCATATGAAGCTCGAGGTAAAGACATACGTAACGACGTAGCTGTATCGACCCTCATTCCAGGACTCCGGTGGCGTGGGCCGACAAGATGAGAGAAACACGTCCAAAGCTAAGGAAGGGTTTTCAATGTCGCGTTTGAACTTGAAACCATGTAATTGAACTCTAGCTTTGTGTCCACCGCAGGTAGCTTTGGACAATTGATAAAAGAGCAGACGTGGTGTCTCCCAAGGGACAGGGTCCTGCAGATCAATCTCCAAGAACTCCCGGGGTGTCTGCCTTTGTTGAGTTATGAACCGGTCTTGAGGCGAACCTTGCTCCATTTGTTGCAACAGGCATGAGTGGGCATCTCTGATTCTCGTTGTAAGCTCGTCAAAAGATGCAGAGGGTTGTTGCAGGACGAGATGAGGAGAACATAACTTGGCGATATTTATTCGTCTGATTGACCCGGAGTTGATTATGAGGACTAGCGATTGAAGCTTCTGGTACCTTACAAGTGTCGTAGGCGAAGGGAGAAGTTGTGTATGAGCATAAATGGGACGTCGCATATCTGCTCTCGGACGGGTATCGTCTCTCCGAGGCAACATGCCCTGTTGTGATATAGCACTGGCGGCTTCCACAACTTTGTCGTCAACAAGTTGTGCGAGAAGCACCAATATTTCCGATAGCATGCTCTGGAAACATTCATAACCATGTTCGGATAGCTCACGACTTGGGTGACATTCCAGTAAAGAACTCAAGCATGCTTGAAACGGGCTAATGGCAGATCGTTGGAAATCGATTGAGGAGTGGGCAGAACTGCCCTCAACCCCTAACTTTCGTTGAGTCCAACTGATAGCTGATGAAACGAGGCTTTGGTTGGAGCTGCGTGTTGTGTGCCACTGCAAATCTGCCCTGAACAAAGGGTATAAGTTGCGCAGTATAACCCATTCAGGCAGGCGGGATAGACAACATTCCATTGGAATCGACCATTGCCGAGATCAATCACGCCCGGGGCTATTGAGATAGAAAGAGGGAAAGGTTGGAAGCGGCATAACGTTGAGAATTATTTCGAGTTGAGGCTATTTGCTTAAAGTTCGACGCTGAATGTCCGTTCGCCAACAATTTCCACTCCGATTTCTGGGTGCCTATGGTGGCTACTCACACCGAATGTACGAGGATCTGACGGTTAGTACCGAGTGTGCTTCCAACCACTGGACCTTTTGTCTCAGAGCTGATGTCGGTGGCGCACATGAGGACACGTAACCAATGAATATCCATACCAGCCCTCCCTTTCTGTTTGGGTGTAAAACCATTTCCCTCCCCACTCCGGTTCTTCTCCTCTTGGTCATTCTCACATAGCTCTAGCGACTCCTCGAACAAAATGTCATACACCGAAGCGCCAATTCTAGACTTGACTCGGCAATGTGATGAGCTTTTCGAGCGCTTGCTAAACAATCTTTCTGGCCGGATTGGTAGCTGGACCGCCAGACAAGGGTCCATATTTAAATCAAAAGAAGTGGTTCTTGAATACAGGTGGCGTCTCAAGTTGTGGGCTCGGTCCTTGAGCGTTAACATCGAGCCCCAGCTGGATACTCGCTTACGAACCAGATCAGACTTACGCGAACCTATTATTCAAATACTGGAATCGCTTAAAGTTGATTTACAGAGAAGTAAACACCCATACAGTATTTCTCTGACAGTCCGCTTGCTAATTGTTCGGGTTTCAGTCGAGGACTCAGCAGCCCCCAGGCGATGGTATCATTTGGTCTTCCATGCTCTTCTCAGAACGAAGCTTGGAGGTGCTTCTACTGCTCCGCCATTTGCAAGCAAACCCGATCTGGAGAAGATTGAACAATACATCGCACGGCTCGTCAATTTATCTGTCGATGTGGACCATGCAGACAAGCAAATGGCTGTTTCTAAGTTGTACGTGGAAGGAATGTTACCTGGAATTCAACAGTCTCTCGCGGAACAGTTGATATCGTCTGTAATACAACAGCGAAATTTGCTACTCCAAAAGCACTCCCGAGCAATGCCCATTCCCGGGGACACAGAGTGAGTCCACCCGCTCATGGATAGTCTCGTCCCAGGTGTTGACAAAGTCTAGGCTTCCCAAAATGGGAGAAATCGAGCCATATATATGCATTTCCGAGCTTTGCGCCATTCCAAGTCCTACTTTCAGGTCGGCAGAAGAGTGGTGTTTGCACATGAAACGCAACCACACTCCGCAATGGCCACAGCATGTTCACTCTCAACGTATGTGGTATTACGACATAGACCATGCGAGGTCATGCCAGTTCAGCAACGAGCATGAATTTTATATCCACATGCAGCAGGACCACACATATATCCGCGATACTGCGGTGCCAGCCTCGAAATTCAAGGGCAGTACACGTAATCCCGGCATTTGCCCGCTTTGTAATGAGAATTTACTTGCAGGCGGAAGCAAGGGACCCGGACTGCAAACCAAAGACGACAGTGACGGAACGACTGTCGCAAATCCTCGTCAGTACACGCCACCGTCCCCAGCTAGTGCACAAGATGATGTCTCGCCAGATTCCATCTTGAATGTGGTCTCGCAGCATGCTATCAAGCATTTCCCCCCACTGGTCTCATTGCTGGCCCGCCACCTGCAAGACGAGACTGTTACAGCAGGGGCTAGCAGCTCAGTCATGAGCACATTTCCAAGTGTTAAACTAATTCATACTGTGGGTGAAACCGACCGCCAATATATCACATCATCGGATGCATCGGGATTCGCGAAAGCTAGTGCGATGTCAAACCATGGCCCCCCAGCGCTGCAAAAATTAAGGGAGTCCATCATAGAAGGGTTCGTGGAGAGTGTTTTCGATCACCAGGAATTTCTTCCGGAGGACTCTCTTGAGGCGCTTATTACACCCGATGTTGTCCGGACAGTCGTGGAGTGCTGGCCAGTAGACGACGCACCAGTGCTCGTAGACTTCGTGATTCCGGACGCAAGAAAGCTTTTCGCTATTCTTGTGATCATTGCCAACACAGAAATCATCACAGCCCTCGATTCACTGAGGTTAAACGGTTTCAAGGATGAGAACCTCCCGATATCTCGTGGCACTGTCGATGACAGCTTGGACAGTGAAACTTCGGATGGGAACTCCATGCAACAGCCCAAATTCAACTTCTTACTCAAGCCGCCGTGGGACAGGCTTATGCGACTACGACTTTTCAATGAGCAATGGAAATTTCTAGCTGTGGTTTTCCCACTACACTGTCCCGTGCTTGAGACGAAGCGCATCTTGCCTTTCGTCGATGCGCCATCAAGATTTCGTCGGTATGGCTTCTTGAGTGACGTGTACCAGGTTAGAGTACACCCTAGCCATCTGGTAATGCTTTAGTCCACGTTCACGATTCCAGTTTCAGTAGGACCATCCAAGACTGACAGGCTTTTTTTTTTTTGCAGAAGGATAAAGACCTTGGTACGCTAATGGCGGTCAAGGAACACCGGCCAGCCTCTCAGATGCCAATCGATGTCAAAGACTTAGGAGGGGATACCTTCAGCGCGTTCAAGACAGAAATCGAAGTACTTGAAACGATTCGCAGGCCTTTCTACCAGCATCTAGTTGTGCCCATTGCACACTTCTCACGAGGTGATCGAGATTACGTGTTATTTCCATGGGCAGACGGCGGGACTCTGCGAGAGCTGTGGTATAGGCAAGAGAGCCGCCCTCTGGAAGCCAACCTGGTTTCCGAGACTCTCCAGCAACTGCGAGGCTTGGTCGATGCACTCTGCACGATCCACGAGGCTGATTGGCGACACGGAGATCTCAAACCAGAGAATATTCTCGTATTCCTCAACAAGGAGACCAAGCTTGGGGCTTTGAAAATATCAGACTTGGCGCAGGCGAAATACCACTCACAGCGCACCACCATCCGGGACAAACCGACCAAGACACGCATAGGTACTCAGGCATATGAAGCCCCAGAAGCCATGACTGCATTCGATCAGCCCCGGTCTAGGCTTTATGACATCTGGTCCTTGGGCTGTATCTTCCTGGAGTTCATGGTGTGGCTGGTGGAGGGACGGGATGAGTTGGAAAGGTTTTCTCAAGACGTGGTGGGCCGCGGCGCCTTTTTCCACGTCAGGCCGGATGACACTTCGAAAGCAGAGATTAATGAGACTGCAAAGCGGCGTCTGAAGGGACTCCTGGACCACAGTGTCTGGACAGAGGGCACGTCACTTGGGGATTTGATCCGTTTGGTGTCGGACCAAATGTTGGTCATTTCTATTCCCTTGGGTGGAAGCCCGGCGCCCCGGAAGGCGCTGCCCTTCAAAATTGATACAATGAAAGATCAGCCGGAAGGTCGATCGGAGGTTCCGCCAGCCAGCCCTGACACTGAGACACTGACCACATCTGTATCTCCTACAAACCCAGATGTAGATCCACCCAAGGTTCGTGCTAACGCATTTGCTTTGAAGTGCCGCTTGGATTCGATTTGTGAAGTGGCAGATAGGGACAATCTTTATTTGTTTCCAGCCAATGCAGCTCAAGACAACACCGGGGAGCAACGGAATATGTGAAAGTTATCCAGGGCAAAGGAATGTACTGCGGACCAGGTAACTGGACATCATTGGGTCGGGGATTGACGGCTGTGGATGCGGAATGGCATTGCTTACGGATATATACGAGTTCTTTTTCCTGGGAGTCGACGCTGGAGACCATGCTCGCCCGTGGGAGTTGGCATAGTCTCGACGACGGCTATTGGCGTTCTTTTGGTGGAACAAGGTAAAAGCTAGTCGAGGTTACGTGATGAACCGTTCTAGGTAGAAGCAACTAGGCTCTATGTCTACCAAACCACTGTAATCACCGGCGATCGTAATGCTGGGAAGGCTATCGCCCACTTGATGACATCCTTGTACACAACTATTCAATCCGAGGTGGGAAATCTGCGATTCAGTAGTTACTGCTATGTATAAGTTATAGAAGATCGAACATACTCACAAGGTCATTCCAGGCAAAAGCGTATCGTGCACTGAAACGGCACACGTGGTGCGTTCTTCCGCATGCAAGATATGACCCTGAAGAAGTTTCAAGGGTATGTCCGCTAGAGGGCATAGCGGCCCAACTCGGTGGTAGGAAGGCCATGGAAGTGGGTATAGTGGCAACTGCCAAGCCCTTGGCATCAAACCCGCTTGACTGAGATCGCCGTTTTCAAACTTCCAACTGTGCGCCAGCAAGAATCTTGAAATATCGACAGGCCGGCAGTTGCTGCCAGACGACAATACATGTCAATTTGTAGCGGGTGAATCATAGTGCGTTTGGAGCTACAGCAGAGTTTTACCGTTTCCAATGCCATGATTATTATCGTGACGTATTGTGACAGAATGAGTAGACGGCTCAACAATTACATGGCTAGGTTAGCCTACTTCTACCGCGTAGGATTGCCAAGACCGACTTGACTCAAGTCAGTACCCCTGAAATTAAAGGTTTCGCTGAGTGACTACATAAGGTAAACAGCCGAAGCTTTCTCTAAGAATCGAAATAGTCCCGTTTTACGATACCTTCGCTTATTTCTTTCCGCGCAGAGCTAGTCCGTATCCCGAGAAACATCGCTCGGCATGGGAGTCATCAAGGCAGTAACGGCGCTGGCGTCCGCATCCGTCGCCGCAGCTCAATTCGCGCCCACCTTGTCCAACCCGGACCAGGCCAACTTCTCGGTGATCTCCAACGACTTCTCCGCCGTCATCGGGCAGACGCCTTCCATTGAGCTCATCCACACCGCCGCCGATTCCCTCTTCCACGAGGCCGGCATCTTTCTCAATGGCTCCCTGTACGTCAGCTCGAACCGGATCAAGGTGGTGTCGGATCCCGCGACGGGCGACCAGACGATCCAGCTTAACCGCGTCACCAACGTCATGTCCGGTGATCTGTCCACCATCGCCATAGAGCCCATCTCCACGGCCCAGATTGCGCTACCCAATGGTGGGATACTCAACACTGCCACAGGCGGCCTCGTCTTCACCTCGCAAGGCTCCAAGACGCAGTCCGGCGGCCTCTTCGTCATCCCGGACCCCGTGGGGAACCCCAACGCGTCCGTTCCACTGGTGACCGACTTCCACGGCAAGCCCTTCAACTCGCTCAACGACGTCGTCGTCAACCCCCGCGACGGCGGCTCCATCTGGTTCACGGACCCGAGCTACGGCAGTCTGCAAAACCTGCGCAACGCCCCGATGCTGCCGAACCAGGTCTACCGCTTCGATCCCGCTACTAACAGCACGCGCGTCGTCGCCGACGGGTTCGCGCAGCCCAACGGGCTCGCCTTCGACGCCGAGTTCCGCACGCTGTACGTCACGGACACGGGCGCGTCCGAGGCGCCCAACGGGGCGGGGCCCGCGACCATCTACGCCTTCGACGTGACGGCGGACGGCGGTCCGTTCTTGACGAACCGCCGCGTGTTCGCGTACGCGCCCAAGGGGATCCCGGACGGGGTTCGGGTCGACAACCAGGGCAATGTCTGGAGCGGCGTCGGCTCGGGCCTTGCGGTGTGGAATCGCGCGGGGACGTTGATCGGACAGGTTTTGGTGGAGGGCGGCGTGGCCAATTTTGGCTTTGCGCCTAACGGGACGGTCTTTGTGCTCAACGAGACGAAGCTGTGGCGGATTAAACTTACCGGGCAATCATTGTTCTAGACGTGAAATCATTTATAGACGTCCGATGATTCAGCGAATAGGCAAATAAGAAGAGGGATGTCTCAACATGTCACGATAAGTGTAGCTATAAAACGATATTCTGGGCATTTTGGTATCCCAGCAATCGACCTTTACACAGCCTCGGTGCGTGGAATCCTTTGCACCTAGAGCTACAGGAGGTGCGGCTTAGTAGACTTCGCACCCTGGTCTGAGCGACTGCAATCTAGCCTCAACAATGCCGTTATAGCCATGTCACTGTCGCTGGTCCACAAACTGGAACTTCTGCAGCCTGGCAGATCTTCTAAAGCTAGCATCATCCTCCGTAGCCCCTCCTACGCCACCTTTGTTGTCATGTCCGAGTGACGGCAGCTCGGCCAGGATGACGCCCATCCCGAGAGTGATGTCTCGTGTATCGCCACTATTCCTGACGGGGAGGTCGCACTTGGGCCAGGGCCACCAGGCCAGATCGTCGCGCAGATATTCATGTTGGTCGACCTCCTGGGTCTGGTGGGATATTCTGAAGAGATCATCTTCGGCAAGGAGCTTCAGCCAGTCGACCCCCTGCACTTGGACCTTATTGCCCGTGATCCACCGGCCCAAGGTGCGGCGACGAAAGTGCTGAAATTCTCCATACGTTTCTACTGACTTGTGGTGCCGGCCCATCTCCTCGATCCAGCGCATCACATGCGTCATTTGGTTATCGCTCTTCATGGGAGACAGGTCACAGAGGCCCTTCACCTGCTCATGAAGGGTCTGCTTCAAGTCCACTTTCCATTCCTCATAGAGTACAACCAGGTTCAGGCTGAACTTTTCGATCGTGGCCCAAGATGCATTGGAAAATTAATTGTAGATGTGGCCCAGGAGGTTGGTGAGCGCAAAACCAACCAACATGATTCTGAAGCAGCGAGACATGCATATCGCTTATGCATTATTCGCCTTCAGTCATCATGACTTGCGAACAGGGCCTGTTGTTGAAATCCTAAACTAGACATGTCAACGCCGTGGTCCTCGTGGCGTCTTCCAAGCTTTGCCAGAACAACCGAATTCGGTTGAGAAAGCTTCGCCGCCATGACATGAGTCATCGTGTTTCTTCTAGAATACCTATTATTCGTTTGATTCTATTGAATGAGTGATACTTATGTGTTGATCCCTAGTTGTAAAACAAATCTCCCAAGTGATCATCCGAGCCTTGGAAAATAGGGTCAACATGGGATTGGGTGGCATCTTCATCGTGAGATAAATGTTTCCTACAAGTGTCGCATCACTGACAATAATATTAGGCTAGTATTCGCGTTTTTAACAATGACAGGTAACTCTTACTGAATGAATGATCTGAGCAGCCTAAGACAGTTAGGCAAACAGAGAAAAGTTTTGACTGAGGTAGCTTGGGCAGTATTGTTTTAGGACTGCAACGCCGAAAAGCTGCCTTCGGTCTTTGACACGCTATCTCTTACTTGATAAGAAGTCTTAGCAATGTGTATTTTCTCGATATTAAAGTGGCAAACTCGCCCCCATTCATCTCACCATCCACCTCTCTCGCTAGTATAGCGAAAAGGCTTAAGAAGGAATCCGCTATTTACCACAAACACGCCTCTAAAGACACTGGTCAATATTCCCCTCTTATCAACCTAACCAACCATACAGAACCCTCCTCTTGGATTGATACAGCAAATAAATATGGCATCGCCGTTCGATGTGTAAGTTTACTCATGTAATGCTTCAAAGAAGCCACAGGCATTTATTTTCCGATGATACTCGATAATTCTGCCGCTACACTATCTGCACCACCGCTTTTACTGACACTACCACCAGCACTGAATAGACACAGTTATGACAGTCTCTATACTAAGCCCATTTAATAATCGTATATACTAACATTTCAGACCAGCCTCTTACGTTCTCGCCCCATCACCTTTGTCCTCGGCCAAGCCAAGACGAAGTTTACAATCCATGCTGATGCTCTCACCTCACATTCCAAGGCCCTCCGAGTTCTGCTTGATGGCGATATGAAAGAGGCCAAAGAGGACTGCGTAGTCTGGGACGATGTTGATAACGATACCTTTGTTCGCTTCGCTCAGTGGGCCTACAGCAATGACTACGTACCACCTGACCCAGACATACTGCTCGACTCGTCCAACATTTCGATCCAGCCTACGTCATGTATTGACCCACCCAGCCAGCCCAAGGAAAACCAGTTTTCTATTCAAGAAAGATCGGAGGGTATTCCTACTCACATTAAACCTTGTGGCTGTGGTTACAAAGGTTACGGCTACGGTTCTCGAGATGTAGGCTGTACCAAATGCGGGATTTACTATAAAGCAAAAACATGCGGATCCTGTGGGAGAACCCTTGAGGGCTGCGCAAACTGCAGGAAGGGAGCCAAAGGAGCCTTGATTCCCAAGGGTTTTACCACGAGCACCACATGGAGAGTCAATAATCATGCGTTTCAGCCACGACAAAACAAAGAGGAATGCGAAGATTATTCCAAAGTATTCCTCTGTCACGCCAACCTCTACATATTGGCAGACAAGTACGATGTTATCGAGCTGCGCAAGATATCGATGCACAAGCTCTACGCCACCCTGGTGACGTTCAAGATTTACCCTAGTCGTGTTCCAGACATCTTGTCACTGGTCGAGCTTGTGTATGAGAATACCCGCGAAGATGATGAGCTACGTTCAATGCTAGTTCACTACTGTGCCTGCATTGTGGAGCAATTGGCGAAGTGTGGCAAATTCCAACCGACTTTGCAGGCATATCCGGAGTTCAGCTTTGCGCTTATGGTGAAGATGACCGAGAGACTGGACTAGTGTTGCGAGCTGGAAAGTCTGTTGGTTTGATTCGGCTATTTGTCTACACTTCGTATACCACGGCGGATGGATGGGGGGCCTCGAGCTTTAGCGCTTGTGAATGTGGCAAGTCAGCACCGAACGGGAATGATTATTTGTTACTCTAGTCGTGCTCTCAAGATCGAGATGCAAATACAGTAAGAGCTACAGCAGCTTAGGTATGAATGGTTTGAGTTCCTAGAACGTAATTGCCGTGTTTATCTGTTATTCAAGTCCAGGCAAGCAGTGGGCGAGGACTGCTACCAGGCTCGATGATGTGATGGCCACCCCTGCAGATACCCCTGCGACTGGTGCCTGGGCATCATTGCCGGCAGTGGGGCGGCTGAATGTGACAGGTGAGTTTAATCCGACTTCCAACCAGCCAGAGGCCTCGCTGTGAATCTTAACGACATTAAACTCGTCGATTCATACAATCGGAAGCAGCTACGCAGGCGTATTGGCAATGCGGACAATCGAGGCTCTCCCTTTCGGGCCTGCGAATACTGCTCAGCAACAACATCCACCAGAAGTGGACGATGCTGCTGCCTTCCGCTATAAGCCCCACGTGCTGTGCCCCGCTTGCCGGGAGCTGCTGACCCTAGCCATCGGGCTCCAACGCCAACGCGGGGCCCAGCTGTCCGAGTATATCGAGACAGCGTACGACTTCGGCCAGCTCTGTGGATCGGC
Source organism: Apiospora malaysiana (assembly GCA_006508115.1). Taxonomy (NCBI): domain Eukaryota; kingdom Fungi; phylum Ascomycota; class Sordariomycetes; order Amphisphaeriales; family Apiosporaceae; genus Apiospora; species Apiospora malaysiana. The sequence continues at coordinate 1,406,985 of QUSE01000014.1, forward strand.
GACGCTGGGCTGCCACGTGTGCGCCCTTCTCGAGTCCGCCATGTGGACCCGGCCGCGGGACGTTGTCGAAGGCAAGAAGTCACACATGTGGAACTGGAAGGTCGCCTTCGTCCTCCTGCCCTCCACCGTCCCGGACGCTTTGCTTCTCATCACCATCGAGTGTTCTGGGGCTGGTAGCATGCGAGGGTATAGTCTCCCGGTATTCCCCCGAGATGGCGCGGGATGGGTACCGAAGCAACTCTTCTTGCCAGAATTGCCAGAAGCGAGCTTGGGCAGGAGCACAGGGAATGATGAGACATTCGACATTGCCAAGGCTTGGTTGCAGAAATGCATGCAAGAACATAAGATGTGTGCCGAGAATGACGACGAGGCCCGAGTTGTCCGTCCCAGGCGCTTGCTTCAGCTGGACGATACTATCCGTGTCGTGGACTCTGGCGTAGCTGCTGGCCAAGACTATGTGGCGTTGAGCCACTGTTGGGGCCGACACCCAGAGCATGTACCTCGCCTGGAACGGAAGACAGAGGCCAGGCTGCGGGCCGGCGTCGAACTTTCGTTGTTGCCCAAGACTTTCCGCCATGCCGTGGCAATCACAAGGAGATTGGGCTTCCGGTTTCTGTGGATTGATTCGTTGTGCATTGTCCAGGACTCGACTGAAGACTGGAAAGATCAGGCTAAGATCATGGCGCTTGTTTACACCAACTCGGTGTTAACGATTGCGGCATTGAAGTCATCCGGCAGCACGGAGGGATGCTTCGCCGACGAGCGCAACCCACTCCGCCTCCGACCTTGTGTATCTGACGACCTAGGCGTGACCGTCTCTGACCGGAACCCGGACAGGTTGTGGGAAGTAGAAGTGAATACATCAGGCTATGGTGCGTGCCCCCTCCACTCGAGAGCTTGGGTCGTCCAGGAACGCTACTCGGCTCCACGCACCTTGCTATATGGGGCAAACGGCATATACTGGGAGTGTCGCTGCGCCCAGGCTTCCGAATCGCACTATTCCGACGTGGCGTGGGATGACGAGTCGAACAAGAAGACATGGTTGCAGAGGCTGGAGGTCGGCTACACGGGTGCTATCCATCAATCCGGTTGGGACGCAAAGCGGAACTCCAAAGTGATAACGTGGAAAGATCACTGGATCGGCCTGTTGAAGGCCTTTTCGAGCTGTGAGCTCACGGTGAAGTCCGATAAGATCATTGCCCTCACCGGTCTCATCTCTGAGATTGAGAGACGTTCTAAAGTCCGCCCGCGCTGCATCTTGGGGCTCTGGGACTATGACTTGCCCGCCATGTCGCTATGGTACCGGTCGAGGGACAGTATTGGCTCGGATGTTGAGTTCTTCGGTCGGCTCAACAACAACATGCCAACGTGGACGTGGGCTTCGGTGGAGGGTCAGTGTTCCTACCTGTTCTCGGGAGGGGAGATCGAGTGGCAGGCCGCCGTGAGCATCGACGAAGGCACGTTGCCCGCGACCATGTTGATAAAAACTTGGCGTAGAAAGGTGCTTCTTGACGAAGACGAGGCCATCCAACTTGACCCGGATGATCCGAAAACAGGCCAAAAGGGGTGGGGCGGCGACTTGGATGAAACGTATTCCTGGTTCCCCGACAGCGAAATACCCGAAGCCGACACCAGATCGGCTTTATTTGTGGTACCTATGCAGCGTGTACGGATATCATCGGGCTTGTGGGTGGCAAGATGTCTGGTGCTGACAACCTGCGCAAAGGAGGTTGGGGTGTTCACTCGGGAGGGTGTGGTGCTGATACGGTACAGCGACAAAAGGGATGACCCTTTCAAGTCCAAGGATGAAGAGGCTCAGGAGATGGTCATTTTGCGTTGAGATGATGAAAAGAGAGTTTGGCTCTGTTATTTTGACTCGAGGCTCCAAATCGACGGTTCCATGCACATCAGGTATTATGTCGTGCAGTTGGGCGTCTGTCGCACCTAACCTAAACAAGCGTGTATTCGGAGTAAGAAACCTGCATGACAACAGCTGATAGCTACCTTTTGAAAGGATGGCATGTAACATCGCTGAAAGTTGCGGGAACTTCGTAAACCCTCTCTGGAGGTGTAAAGCAAAGTGCCGAAAAAATGTTATCTGGTAGCATAGCATTTCACACAGCTTCCATAGGTGGATGAGGAACCCTTAGCATAGAGAGATCACAAAGTTTGGGATCTAGGTTCTCCGTAGACTTCATGACGATACACCACACTATCCTTGGCCCAGGGGTGGCGCTTATGTCTTTATCTACATATTTACCCAATCTGGCGCTCTTATCAATGGACGGCTGATGCGAGAAAGGCTTCGGTGCGATATCACAGGTAACGAACGCAGTAGTTGGTTGTCTTGATTGGCAATGAAAGCGTTGAGATGAGCAAGCTGTGTGAAAGCCAAACAGGCCAAACAGTTGAAGCAACCGCGTGACAGATACATATGATAAGTCACGTATGGGCCTTTTCATCACCACATTATGAGGTGCCAAATTCGAACCAGGTCACAGACTAGACTTTTGCAATGACTTCCTATTTCAGTCGGTATACCCATAAAATGATCTTCACAAATTCGACTTATGGGTCTTCTAATGCATCACGTAGCTTTATACCTATCGACTACAGGAAGAAGAGGTGTAAAGACGAGAGACAAGAAACAAGAGAAGGAAAGAAGGCGAAAAAAAGGTCGTGGCCACAACAGCGCATCCAAGTGTTTTCTATGAACACCAGGCAAGGAGTTTGGGGGGGGGGGGGGGGGGGGGCGGCTGGGCG